>CAUYTI010071941.1:0-11444 GCA_963575145.1 Galago senegalensis | reverse complement strand
GCCGTGGCATTACAGCTCACAGCAACCTCCAACTCCTGGGCTCAAGCAAGTCTCTTGCCTCCGCCTCCCAAGTAGCTGGGACCACAGGCGCCCGCCACAACGCCCGGCTATTTTTTGGTTGCAGTCGTCATTGTTGTTTGGCAGGTCCGGGCTGGGGATTCGAACCCGCCACCCTAGGTGTATGTGGCTGGCGCCTTAGCCGGTTGAGCTATAGGCGCCGAGCCATTACTCCTTATTCTAACAGGTCCCTTACTGATGGATCATTTCAGTGACTCCATGCTATTCTATTAAATGGATATATTTGTAAAGGTGTTATACTTTGATCTGCATCTTACAGTTTCTGAACTATCCAGTACCATTTTTGTTATATTATTCTTGATATTGAAAATTATGTTTTCTATCTGGTTTCAAAGGGGGAAAGGTTCATAACTTAAATTTTCTTTTAAATCATCATACTAGAACCATAATAGGTATCAACAAATACATATTTGACCTTGTTACAGCTAGATTTGGGGGTCAGAGTTTTTCGTTCAGTCTGTGTGTGTGTTGTACATGTATGCTGCACTTTCGTTTGAGTTCACCTTTTTACAAGTTACTGTCATTTGTTTTACTAGTTTGGTTGAGTGGCTACCCTATGCACAGTCTTGGGCCATTTTCTGAAGGAAATATAAAAGAAGGATAAACAATTTCCAGAGTTTGCATCTAAGTTGAAAATAAGAAATGCCCCAAATTGTGAAATACAGCCATGCACTGTATAATGACATTTTGATCAACAACAGACTGCATATACAGTGCTGTGGCAGTGGTCTCCTGAAACTATAAGGGAGCATATATCAAAACCTAACTTATGGCACCTGATATTGTATTGCCGATCAAGTAAGGGAAATGCCTGATATTCAATAATGGCACTGGGACTTTTGGGTTTCCATATAAAATACATATAAAAATAAAATGATACATACCATCTAGGTTTGTATAAGTACATCCCAAAAATGTTCACACAGCAACAAAATAGTGACACGTGTCTCAGAATATATCCCTGTCATTAAGCAAAATGTGACTATGATCATAAAAGGCCAGGTTCTGTCATGGGCCCAACATTGTATTAAGTTGAAGCATATGAGACTTCTGATATTTAGTCATTTTACCTATTAAAAAGGCAATTTCATATGTGATTTAACCTAACCTGTATTTTAGATTCTGTAAAGGAGCATTGTAGAGGGATATAATCATCTTTTTTCATAGGTAGAGAAGGTCTGAAAGAAGAAGGGATTATCATGGCATCTAAAGTCTGGGATTATCATGGCATCTATAGAAGGATATGAAAGTACTTGTACATAACTTTAAAGTTAAGCTGAATATGAGGTCTAAGAGGAGATAAAGTAGAATAGAAAAGATTAGAATATTTTGGGACTCAACGCCAACTGAACTTTTTTTCTTTTTCTCTCTTTAACATTTATCTTTTATGCCACTGGCTCTTAAACTTTAGTGTATATCAAAACTATCTACAGGGCTTGCTAAAATAAATTTCTCAGCCCCACCACCAAGGTTTCTGATTCAGCATGTCTGAGTGGGACCCAATAATTTTAACACATTTAAGACTGACAGTGATGGTTATGCCATGGTGTAGGGAATGTATTTTGAGAAACATTATTTTAGTCTGTGGGACATTTACTAGAGATACTTAAGCACAGAAAGCACTCCATGAAATTGCTTGAAGAGTATTATGTCAGATTTTGCAGAGGAGACTGGAAGACAGCATTATGAGAGTCAGCATGGCCACTCTGTGGGCACATTTTAGAAATTTATCCATGAAGCCATCCCAAGTTTTAGCCACCATTTCCACTTCTCTTAGCTCTGTCACCTGACCTGTTTTGTTTACACAATGCTCAAATTGAATAGGAAGAGCCTCTTTGTTTTTAACAATTTAGTCTCACATTTTTAGCCTTATTTTTTCCTTTCCCAATCTTTAAAGTCCATTTTAATGAGGTTGTCAAAGCTAAAGCCTTTGGGCATTTTATTTGTATTTATTATTTTGGTTCTATTTTGGCCATTTCTGTTCTCCAAATAGAGGAAGACTTTTATATTCTTTTTATTTCAGAATGGGAAACTGAAGCGCAAGTGTGTACTCCAGTACAGAATATTTCTAAACTCACAAGTGATGGAACCCAGACCGTCAAATTAGAAGAATTATATGACTTTGATGACAGATTAGAGAAGCAAGAAACAGATACCTTCTGGAAAATTCCCACTAATGAAAGAAATTTCAGTTTGAAGTCAGCCCCTTTACAAGAAGATGACCCTACAGAAGAATATCTTAGTAAATATGATATATATAGAAATGATTTTGAAAAGCATTCAAACCTAATTGTACAGTTTGATACCCAATTAGATAATAAAACACCCATATATGATATAGGCAGTGCAATCTTCAATCATGTCTCACATGGTGTTGTACACGGGAAAATACTTCCTGGAGACAAGCCTTACAAATGTAACGTGTGTGGGAAAAAATTTAGGAAATACCCATCCCTCCTGAAACACCAAAGTAGCCATGCCAAAGACAAATCTTATGAATGTGAAGAATGTGGGAAAGAGTTTAGGCATATCTCATCCCTCATTGCACATCAAAGAATGCATACTGGAGAAAAACCATATGAGTGCCACCACTGTGGTAAAGCCTTCAGTCAGCGTGCACACCTCACTATACATCAGAGAATTCATACAGGAGAGAAACCCTATAAGTGTGATGACTGCGGGAAAGACTTTAGTCAACGTGCACACCTTACTATACATCAAAGGACACATACTGGAGAGAAACCATATAAATGCTTGGAATGCGGTAAAACCTTCAGCCATAGTTCGTCACTGATTAATCATCAGAGAGTTCATACTGGAGAAAAACCTTATATATGCAATGAATGTGGGAAAACTTTCAGTCAGAGTACACACCTTCTTCAGCATCAAAAAATACATACGGGAAAGAAACCATATAAATGCAATGAATGTTGGAAAGTGTTTAGTCAGAGTACTTACCTTATTCGACATCAGAGAATTCATTCTGGAGAGAAATGTTATAAATGTAATGAATGTGGAAAAGCCTTTGCTCATTCCTCAACTCTTATTCAACATCAAACTACTCACACTGGAGAGAAATCCTATATATGCAAGATATGTGGGAAAGCTTTCAGCCAGAGTGCAAATCTTACTCAGCATCACAGAACACATACTGGAGAGAAACCATATAAATGCAGTGTGTGTGGGAAAGCATTCAGCCAGAGTGTGCACCTTACTCAACATCAGAGGATTCATAATGGAGAAAAACCCTTTAAATGCAATATATGTGGGAAAGCATACAGACAAGGTGCAAATCTTACTCAACATCAAAGAATTCATACTGGAGAGAAACCCTATAAATGTAATGAATGTGGGAAAGCTTTTATTTATTCTTCATCACTTAATCAACATCAGAGAACTCATACTGGAGAGAGACCCTATAAATGTAATGAATGTGATAAAGATTTTAGCCAGAGAACATGCCTTATTCAACATCAGAGAATTCACACAGGAGAGAAACCCTATGCATGCCGTATATGTGGTAAAACTTTCACCCAGAGTACAAACCTTATTCAGCATCAGCGTGTTCATACAGGTGCCAGGCATCGTAATTAACAAATAAGGGAGACTTCATTTAGGTTTTACAACTTGATCATTTAAATTTTATTTTGTGCACTCTGTGTGTTAAGGTATTATCCAATAGAAATCCAAAGTGCAATATTTTAGTACCACTCAACAGAAGTATTAGAATTAGTGATATGGATATAACCTATTTAAATTTAATGTGAAATTTAAGAAGAAAACCTCATTGACTTCTTAATCTTTATTTGATACCAGTTTAGTTCTGGAAAGAAACCCTTTGACAGTATATTCAAAAACCTCTGATTCATCAACTCTTACTGTATTTCAAGTACATCTCAGTGAGGCCTTATGAGTGTAATTTTAGAAAATGTCCATCAAATGATATTTCACCATAAAGGGTGATCTTGAGATTATAGAAAGAAAAATCTGCTTTTAGGCCTTTATATCTTCCCAGCATTGAAGCCTTAAAATATGTGAAGGGTTCCCTCCCCTTTTCCTGTCATGCCATAACTGCCATATGGAGCCAGTAGATTTGCAAAAAACAAAAAGTTGACAGTATCTTAAAGATTTCTCTGTGACCACTGTTTAATTACAGTTTCCCTCAGACACTGAATTATTAAAGGAAAAGAAGCTTAAAAATATGTTCAGATAGAGAAACTAACATGTACATAACACTTAGACATGTATACATATTTAAACAGACAAAAATAAAACACTCAAAAGCTTATTAATCTTTAAAACATGTTAGCCTCAGTTTCACTAGGTTTTGACATCCAAGGTCATCCAGAAGGGAAAAATAAGCACACAGTTCCCATTTTTTTTTACCTGACTCCTAAATTCATAACTTAAGATTTCTCTGTGACTGTTTTACTATCGAAAGTCCATTTCTTCCATTAAAACACATTTGTTGAGTGCCTACTGTGCTAAGGTCCCAAACTTCCTAATTGGATCCTTTTAGGGCTTAATACAGTGTTGAAAAATCACAGCCAATTTAAACAACAAAAAGCTTTTTAGAGTAATGAAAGTAAGGATGTGATCGTAACTGTCCTGTCATGGAATGAACATAAGAAATTGTCAAATGAGTTGCCAAATGCTACCCATATCCCAAGACAAGGGAGTCAAAAAGCATCTAAGTAGAAATGTGATCTTTTAAAAAAAAAAAAAGTGATGGAGAATAGATTGGAGTTCACTGCAGAAAGTGGGTCAGGGATAAATGGGAAAGCAATGGAGTGAACAGAGTGTGTAAGTAACTATTATATAGGAAATGTAGTTGAACTTGCTTTACCTAAGAAAATAAGAGTGGCTACATAAAAAAGCAAAACTCATCCTGCTTATAAGAAGAAACTAAAAACAAAATGACTTAATTTTTAAGGAATAATTGGAAACCTGGTACCGTCATACATAAAGTAAAATAGAGATGATTCTTTAATATGTCAGGAAAGAAAATTCTATTGGAAAAAAGCATTGACACTTTCATTGGTGCAGTAGCCATCAAACACTGATAATTGAGTTCTTGAGTCCTAAACAACATAAAAGGAAAACTGCCAGGAATGCAAATGGAAATAGGTACAAACACTATTATATTTAACATTCACAGCATTCCACTACCTGAATAAGACCATATTCTGAGAACTTAGATTTTATTCTGTTTATATTTTTTCTCCAGTGCCTTGCATATAGCATGTGGTCAATACTTATTGGTTAAGTTAATGAATAAATTACATAAACTAGAATATTAAGGTAGAATTGACTGGCATGGACTAAAAATTGGTAGAACTAACAATGCTTTTATGTGTCAAGAAATATTTAATAAGTATTATTTACTGGGTAATAGGAATTGCTTACAAATGGAGAATCAAATTTCCTGGGACATCTTTGCACAAGGAAATTTTCCAGAGCTAAATGAGGGAAAATTGATACAGATTCTGGTGCCATAATTATCAATTTAAGCATTACTAGTCATGCAGCTTCATTTGGACATCACTGGTTATATAGACATCCTATGAACAGGTGCTGAAGGAGAGACCTGGGGTGCTAGCATCTTCAAAGCTATATTGAATGTTTTCTTTATAAAACTCTTGCTTTCTCTTTTCCTCACCTTGGTTAACCTTGATGTCAATTATCATCCTTCACAAAGCACAGATTGCAAAATACTCAAATTGTGCTTATTCCATAGTTATGTTAAAAGAAAAGGTTGTGTTGGAGATACACTTTGTGATGCCACTTCATCCCTAACATACTTCTTTCTCTTGGATGAACATGTGAAGTGTTACCGTTCATAGCACCTTTCTTTTCATTACTTTGTATTTTCTGCCTTTGTGTGTTTTATGTAAATAATGCATTTATAAAGTCTTCCACTGATACACAGGTACAATTGATGCCCTTATAAAAGAACAATAGTGGAGAATCCTAGATCTTTGTGTATTTTTTCCAACTTTTACAGTTGTCTGACCCATGAATAATTCAACAATTGTTAGCAAATAGTCCACAACTTTTTATTTAGAAAGTGGTCAAATACAAAAAGAATTTAAAAATAAGAAAATAAAATGTGTACCCTCGCCCAAATTCTAAAATTAACATGTTGCCATATTTTTAACTGAACAATTGGAAAATAACTTATAGGCATGATGTTTCACTTCTAAATCCTAAAGCATGCATTTCATAAAAATACAGTCTCAGATATCAATAATTCCCTGATATCCAAAGACCCTGTCCATGTTTAAATTTCCCGTTGATCCTATCACTTTTCACACATAATGTTTATGTCTGTCCCATCCATCTAAAACAGTCTCCACTTTTGTTTTTTCCTCTTGTTTTAAGAGAGCAGGTCGATTGTCTTCAAGAATGTCTCACATTCAGGAATTAACTAATTGTGCAGAGTGGTTTACATGTGGATTGTTCCTGTATTCTGTAAATTAGAAGCTAGGGCCAAAGGCTTGATTGGGGTCCGGTTAAACATTTCATTTTTAAGACAAAATATCACTTTGTCACCTCCAGTAGAGTGCCATGGCATCATAACTCAAAGCAACCTCAAACTCTTGGGTTCAAGTGAAGCCTCAGCCTCCCCAGTAGCTGAGACTACAGGCGTCCACAACACCCAGCTATTTTTAGAGATGGGGTCTCCCTCTTCCTCAGGCTGGTCTCAAACTCCTGAGTTCAAGCAATCCCCCCACCTCAGCCTCCCAGAGTACTAGGATTACAGACATAAGCCACCGCACCTGGCCTCAGGTTAAACATTTTTAATGGTAACTACACTTCACAGGTAAATTTCATATCGCATCATATCAAAAGTGTCAGTAATATCTAGGTGACTTACTGTCTTGATGAGACACTTGGTCACTCAGTTGAGGTGGCAACCATCAGATCTTCCCAATAGAAAGGTAGTTTTTCCTACTACAATTTAACAGTCTATGGACTGACACGTTGGCAGCATATTAATATCCTGTTTGGCAACAACTTTTCACTTGGTGGTTTTAGTACCCACCAGTGATCTTTGAATCAATTGTTTCATCAAGGTTTGCAAAATGCTAATTTTCTAATCATGTCATTCTTGTCATGTGCTGACTGGCATTCTCTATGGGGAAACTTTCCCTCATCAACTGGGAATACAGTAGGGGCAGGGTCATGCTCAGCTCTTGTCCTTTATTACAATGGTTCTTGACCTGTGGGTTGAGACCCTCCACCCCTTTTTTTTGGAGACACAGCCTCAAGCTATCACCCTGGGTAGAGTGCTGTGGCATCACAACTCACAGCAACCTCTAACTCCTGGGCTTAAGTGATTCTCCTGCCTCCTCCTCCCAAGTAGCTGGGACTACAGGCGCCCACCACAACGCCAGGCTATTTTTTGATTGTAGTTGTCATTGTTGTCTGGCAGCCCTGAGCTGGATTCGAACCTGCCAGCTCTGGTGTATGTGGCTGGCGCCTTAGCCACTTGAGCTACAGGAGCCGCTGAGACCCCTTTTTAACAATGAAAATACATTGCAGCCTTAGGAAGGTTGAGAACCACTGCTTTACCAGTTTAAGAGTTTAATTACCAGTGAGGAGTTTGATGTTACCATCTGCAGTGATGAAAAATCAGTCAGTGTGCTATAGTCAATTATGATCATTTTTTTTGATGTTCAAATTGTTCCAGATTGGCCAATTGGAACCTTTAAGTAGCTCTATATCCTTTTAACATTTCCTCTCTAGTCTTGGATGATTTAATTTTGTCTTCTAACACAAGATATCTTATGTTCACCTTGTACTTTTCAATATCCCAGACATGAGATTCCTGACTCCTTTTAACAGGTAAGCTATTGAGAAACCAAGACCTGGACACTAGGCAGGCCCACTGTCACTGGAGTGTCATTAACACTTCCTTGCAACCATTCAACTAAGTCTTCATAGAAACAACGTTCTCTGCACTCATGTTATCAGTTACATAGTACCTAATTGTGTAATGAGGGATATAATTATGTAAGGTACATAAACTTTGAGAGGCAACAGCTAAGTCTTGTTAAGCATATACCTAAATTGGAGAGAACATTTCCATGTTATGTGTACTAGAAAGCAGTGCATGAGATACTGTGCCTGGGCTATCAGCAGATTCTACACAGGGAATGGAACTTGTCAGTTCATCTGGCAAATGGGTGAAACAGAGGACAATTAAGAGAACTAGATGTATCATACCTAATATATCGTGTTTTAACTATTACATTTCTTGATAACTTGTATTTAGAAGCTAATGACACTCCTTTTCCATCGTATTGCTTATGGAAGGTTTTTGGTAAGATCTAAATTTTAACCCTGAGGATCTGTTTCATGTAAATCTAAGTATTAAGTTTTTCTTACTAAACCTTTATTTGGTCTTTAAAACATTTAATCTGTTTTTTTCATTCTCTGTCTTCTTGTGTCAATTCATTTGTATGTGCTTGTAAATGTATTCTTAGTCCCCTATTTGTTACTCTCCCGGTGGCTCTATATTTCATCATAATTATCAGCCCCTTAGAACATTTTTAATAACCATTAAAATGGCAAGCATGTGCACTGCAGTGGTATGTGTAAATATGTGTGTAACCTTGTGAGCAACATTGGGTCCTCCACCCTGCATGCACAGGGAAAAATGAAAGCTAGGATGCTCAGTATCTCCCCTGAGGTCATGTGTCACATACGGACAGAACAAGGATTGGAACCCCATATCCCCAGCACTTAGTTGAGTTCTTCTTATAAAATAATGTTAAATGGAAATTCTGAGTATAAACAGTATGTGCCTACAATTTTATAAAATTAAGTATTTTTTTAGAGATTAGAGCATTGAAAGTTTTCTTTTAATCTGTTTTTGTCTTCTCTCCCATACAGTTCCTTAAATTCAAATGTTTATATGAAAAGAGCCCAACTCAAGAAAATACCTCTCCCCACCAATTTTTGATCCCCCACCCAGATCTTTCCCCAGTTTCAGAACCATACAGTTAGTGATCATCTAGAGCTAGCTCAGAAGTACATTAAGTAGTTTAACCTAAAACTGCATTGTTTTCACACCCAAGACCTCATTTCTAAATTCATCATACCTGACGGGAGCTAGAAGCCGCTCTTGTCTTTACTATTGTCCTGGTAGTTTTACAATGAAGTTACCTGTTTGATGTCCACAGAATAGAGATTTCCTTTGGACAATCTTAGACCATAGCAAAATAAAATTGGTATCCAAAAGTTGAAAAGTAATGATCTCACTCCAGTATATATTAACTAAAAACTATACCTGGAGTATTATACTCTCATTCTAAGCATCACTATTTTCTGCAAGCACAGTTGTCCCTCAGAATCCCTGGAGAACTGGTACCAGGACCCCTGTGGATACCAAAATCCACAGATGCTCAAGTCCCTGATATAAAATGGCATTATATTTGCATATAACTTACGCACATCCTCCCATGTACTTTAAATCCTTGCCATTACTTATATAAATGTCATGTAAATCATTGCTATATTTTTGCATTTTACTTTTATATTATCTGGGGGTTCAAATGCTGTTGATCAGGGTTGGTTAAACCCACAGGGGCAGCACCTTCAGATACCCAGGGGTCACATCACACTACGTCATAGGAAGCTGCAGCTACAGACAGGACTCTAGCACCACGGACACGGAGGCCATCAAGAGCGCTGGGAAACGTTGTGCTTGCGGTGGGTCAGGCTGCGAGCGTGCTGACTGCGTAACCCTGCTGGTGCCCAGGGCATACCGGCTCTCCCAGCAGAGCTGCTTTCCTGAAGTGATGGCGACATGAAGCAGGCTCCCAAAATAAGGAAGGAGGTCCAAGGGCCACAGCCCTGGCCGGGGAAGTCGGTTCTTCCAGAACCCTTTCTGCCTGCAAGTCTCCGCGCACCCGGGAAGCTGATGGGCTGTTTCAGGGTCTTCCCCAACCTGCCCGCAGCTGCGCACTAGCCTCCACCCTGCGCACTAGTCTCCTATTTCCAGTCTTCATTTTCCCCTTATTCATGCTCTTTTGTACCCACCATGTCTTTCTTGGTGTCACCCTTCACTTTGGGAATAATGCTGATTTTTTTCATCTCCACTAATTCCTAGAATTCCTCACGGAACCCATGGTTGCCTTCCATCAGAAGATTTTTTGGCCACTAACATCCCCCTCCCATGCTCTGGTTATGTCTCACGCCCCTCAGCACATGCTGTTCTGCTCTCTCACTGGGCATCTTTCCCACGTCTAGGTCTGTCTCCACAAAGAGTGGATATCAATACTCGTTAATTGTTCTTATTTTGCATTTTAATTTAATATTTTAGGCTGGGAGTGGTGGCTCACGCCTGTAATCCTAGCACCCTGGGAGGCTGAGGCCGATGGATTACCTGAGTTCACAAGTCGAGACCAGCCTGAGCCAGAGCGGGACCCCATCTCTAAAAATAACCAGACGTAGTGTACAGTGCCTGTACTCCTAGTTACTCAGGAGGCTGAGACAAGAGAATCACTTGAGCCCAAGCGTTTGAGGTTGTTGTGAGCTATGATGCCATAGCACTCTTACCAACAGTGACAAAGTGAGATTCTGTCTCAAAAATAAAATAAAATAAATGAATAAAGTGCTGGGAAGGCCACCTATGGTCCTACTCTTTCTGGAACCAAAAGAAAGCAGTAATGGAGAGGATTTACTTGAGAAGCAGAAAGACCAACCAATACACAGTAAGCACTTAAATATTAACTGAACCAAAAAATTCATTCACTCTGAGCCACCTGTGGCTCAAAGGAGTAGGGCGCCGCCCCTATATGCTGGAAGAGGCGGGTTCAAACCCAGCCCTGGCCAAAAAAAAAAAACTGCAGAAAAAATAATTCATTCACTCTAATAAACATGCATTGTACAAAGTAGAGAAGTGCAAAGTATTCAGTAAAGTCAGCTTCTCACACCAAGCATGGTGGCTCATGCCTGTAATCCCAGCACTTTGGGAGGCTGAGGTGGGAGACTCTCTTGAGGCCAGGAGTTTAAGACTAGCCTGGACAACATAGCAAAACTATGTATCGACAAAAAAAAAAAAAATTCAAAGATTAGCAGGCATGGTGGCACCTGCCTATGGTCCTACCTACATGAGAGGCTGACACAGGAAGATCACATAAGCCCAGGAGTTGGAGGCTACAATGAGCTATGATCATGCCACTGCACTCCAGCCTGGGCAACAGAGTGTGACTCTCTCTCTTAAAAATAAAAAATAAGGCTCAGCGCCTATAGCTCAACCGGCTAAGGCGCCAGCCACGTACACCTAAGGTGGCGGGTTCGAATCCCCAGCCCGGACCCGCCAAACAACAATGATGGCTGCAACCAAAAAAAAAAAA
>CAUYTI010071940.1:0-18100 GCA_963575145.1 Galago senegalensis | reverse complement strand
GTGCCGTGGCATTACAGCTCACAGCAACCTCCAACTCCCGGGCTCAAGTGAGTCTCCTGCCTCCGCCTCCCAAGTAGCTGGGACCACAGGCACCCGCCACAACGCCCGGCCATTTTTTTGGTTGCAGCCATCATTGTTGCTTGGCGGGTCTGGGCTGGGGATTCGAACCCGCCACCTTAGGTGTACGTGGCTGGCGCCTTAGCCAGTTGAGCTATAGGCGCCAAGCTGGGTTACTACTTTCTATATGTATATTTCAGTTAATAGAAGCTGTTAATTTGAGTGTATTGCTTATCTTGGAAATTTCTGATTGACCATAAAGTAAATAGTCCCTGAAATAATGAGGGGTACAGAAATTGCTATCTTTAGAACCATTATAAATTTCAGAGTAGTAAGTATAGCCTTGGAAGCAGCAAAGCCTTAAAAAATGTTAGTTTACCCCCTGGTTATTGAAATAATTAAACTTCTTGTATAATAATTTAAAAAAAGACCTATCTGTATAGTACTATACACAGTGAAATTATTACTACTATTATTGACATGCTAATGAATAGAAAAATTAGCCAGGCGTAGTGGCTTGCACCTATTAGTTCCATATTTAGGAGGCTCAGGTAGGAGAATCACTTGAACCCAGGTGTTTGAACTTACTGTGAGCTAGGGTGACACCATGGCACTCTCGCCTGGGCAACAGATTGAGACTCTGTCTCAATTAAAAAAAAAAAAAAATGCTAGGCCGGGCGTCGTGGCTCATACCTGTAATCCTAACACTGTGGGAAGCCATGGAAGGTGGATGGTTTGAGGTATTACATTGGTCAGTTCATGACCAGCTCCAGCAAAAAGCAAGACTCTGTACTAAAAATTGAAAAATTGAGGCAAGAGGATGGCTTGAGTCTAGGAGTTAGAAGTTGCTGTGAGCTATGATGCCACAGCACTCTACCCCCGGGCAATAGCTTGAGACTCTGTCTCAAAAAAAAAAAAGGAAGCTAACATTTTTATGTATGTTGGATAGAGTAGGTGTTTTTTGGTTTTTGTTTTTAACAATCTGAGATTGGAAAATTTTATGTCCTCCTGAGTTTGTACCTCACTCAGGAGGATACCACAAAAAGATGAAAACAAAATTTTATATCCTGTTTTCACTTTGTATTATATTGTATTTTAATCTTTCATTAAGTCCTATTCAAAGAAATTAAATAGCTGTGTAATATTTTATTACATAAATAATTAATGAATTATTTCTCAATTCTCAGTTGCTAGATATTTTTATTTATAATTTGCTGACACATGTAATGCTGAGCAGAACATAGTCACAGAACAAATCTGTCTGTTGTGGGAATTAGGAAGCACTGTCAGGGAAACAAGTCATAGAAAAAGAAGAGAAACTTGCTGGGCATGATGGGTTATGCCAATAATCCCAGCATTTGGGAGGCTGAGGCACAGGGGATCACTTGAGTTTAGGAGTTCAAGACTAACCTAAGCAATAGAAGAACTGAAGAATTCAAGAATAAGAAGACTCAGCCTCTACAAAAAATAAAAAGTTAGCCAGTCATGGTAACCTGTAGTCCTTACTACTCAGGAGGCTGAGGCAGGAAGATCAATTGAGCTAATTTACATGCTTCATGCTTTGGTTCTAAGTAGTGGCTGTTGACTAGTATGTATAGTTGGATATAGTTGTATATCCAACATATAAAGGATAGATTACTGGCTTTGGAATTAAATTCCCAGGATTTTGGTTCTGGAGTTAAACTGCCAGGTCTTATACCCCAGCTTATACATATGTGGCCTTGGGTAAGTTTTTTAACACTATTAAACTTAATTTCCTCTTCTGAAAAGTGGAGATAACAGTAGTGCCTACCTAACGCACAAGGTTGTTAGTAAGATTAAATAGTTCAGGAAAGCATTACAGTACTTGGTACATAATGAACACTAAGTGATTTTTATTTCTCATTTGTATTTATCATATTTTTCTTTCTTGTAGCATAAGGTTTTGGTTATTGCAAAAAAGCGTCTCCTCTAGCTTCTCTTGAATATGATTGTAATTCCATTATGGTGATGGGTCTAGATGTGATTATGTCCCAAGTTTTTTCATTACAAGAGATGTTGACATTTATGATTGATTTATATCAGTTAGTACCCTTGAAATGTCCTTCTTACTTGTGTCCTGACCAGCTTTCCTGAGGTGGAAGAAGGCCAGCACACTTAAAGGAGGGTAAACCCACCCTGAGTTGAGATAAGCCAGGAGAATGTGATGAGAGTACATTGGAATGTGAGGCTGAGAACCACAGCAGCACAATGTGAAAGAGGTTCTCAGAAGCACCTCTTCCTTTCTCTAAAATACAGTGGCTCATGCCTGTAGTCCCTCACTTGGGAGGCTGAGGTGGATGGATTGCCTGAACTAACAGGTTCAAGACCAGCCTGGGCCAGAGTGAGACCTCATCCCTAAAAATAGCCGGATGTTGTGGTGGGCACCTGTAGTCCCAGCTACTTGGGAGGCTGAGGCAAGAGAATCAGGTAGGCCCAAGAGTTTGAGGTTGCTGTGAGCTGTGACGTTATAGCACTCTACTGAGAGGCAAAAAATGAGACTATCTCAAAAAAAAAAAAAAATATATATATATATATAGTGGTATTTTTAAAAAGTAGTTATGCGGTTTTCAAATTGTCGTGAAGTTAATGAGTAATTTATAATCCTATCATTTTATATGATGAGTTTTTTTAAAAGTTGAACTTCTTTTCTTTAAAAGAACTGCTGCGACCATTGACAGCTTAGCAAGTCGAATTGAGGATCCTCAGATACAGGCTCATTGGTCCAATATCAATGATGTTTACGAGTCTAGTGTGAAAGTTTTAATCACGTCACAAGGCTATGAACAGATATGCAAGTAAGTGTCAAAAATAAAAGTTATACACTTAATATGTTGCTTATTATGTTACTGCTGTTTGCTGAGTGATTATATTAAGCTTTTGGTTTTTATTTGATAGGATGGCATTACATTCCTGTAAATTATGTCAACTGTAGAGTGTTTTTAAGAATGAGAGGTAAGGATGTCTAAAATAGTCTCTATTAGGTAAATGCTTATTTGAGCTTGGTGAAAAATGAACCCCAGCAAAAAAAAATAAGTTAAAAAATAAATGAACCCCAGCAACGAGCAGAAAGCTACCTCACCTCAGTCTCCAGGTCCACTTCATCTCTTACCTAGTAGCTATGGCAAGGTTAGTGTGCTTGGAATAAGTAGGGCTGTTCATGTTAGTGCCTGTCTATACTGTCTGTGTTATGCCCAGAACAGCTGAGTTTTAGCTCTCTTCTCACCTAATATTGATCCTGGGTCTAACTCAGTTCATATTTATGCCCTTCACAGCTGACTTACGGCTGTGAAGGGTGCTAGGCTATTTTTGTCCCTAGCATTCCTAGAGATGCAGCCTATTTGATTTGCAGATTGGCTGGTAGCCGTGAGGGTGTTTGGGGCCACTATTGAGCCACTCTCCCATTTACCACCTGATGGCGTACAGCTGCGGACCCTTCCTCAGTCTGAGAGGGCCACTAGCAAACATTGGTCAGGGCCTGTGAGTACTTTTTATTTTGTAAGTATTGCTTTGCTTCGAGGCCCAGTGCCATGGCTCATGCCTGCAATTTTAGCACTCTGAGAGACCAAAGTAGGTGGATTGCCTGAGCTCGAGTTTGAGACCAGCCTAAGCAAGAGCAAGACCTCACCTCTAAAACTAGTGGGGCATTGTAGCAGCAGCTGTAGTCCCAGCTATTTGGGAGACTGAGGCAAGAGAATCATTTGAGCCCAAGAGTTTGAGGTTGCTGTGAGCTGTGATGCCACTGCACTCTACTGAGGGTGACAGAGTGAGACTCTGTCTCAAAGGAAAAGAAAAAAGTATTGCTTTATTTCAAACAGACCTAACTAGCCTTGCAATGAGCAAAACAGACTGTGAAACACAAAATCACCATGCTTAGGTGTAGGGGCAGAAAATACATTTATAATGCTGTTTTTTCAATGTGGTGTTTTAATTCTTTTTTAAATGAAAAATAGTAGATAAGCATGCGATTAAATATAAAGGAGTACATGATGGGAGGGAAATCAGTCTTAAAACTTCCAGGGAATGATGATGGAATGAAGTTGAATCAGAGTTTTGTTTCCCTATACCCAAAGAAAATAATTTAGGTGATTGGGAGGGAGGGAGGTGTTGAATAGAAATGAAGTAATTGGCATGAGTTGGTTTTTTTGTTTTGTTTTGTTTTGTTTTGTTTTGGCCAGGGCTGGGTTTGAACTCGCCACCTCCGGCCTATGGGACTGGCGCACTACTCTTTTGAGCCATAGGCGCCACCCCTGGCATGAGTTTTTAATGTTAAGTCTGAGTGATGAGATTTTAGACTTTCATTATACTGTGGTCTGCTTCTGTTTGTATTAATAATTTTACATAACAAAAAGAATGAGTGTAATGGAAAGAAAAAAAAACTCACCAACATTGAGTTATTTATATATAGAACTAAGACCAAAGCAACTGGGATTATGTTAAAGGTTAGTGGCGAGTAACCTTGACAGAATCAGAAAGGGAGGAAAGTCAAGTCCTTAAGAGAAGTCACTTATCAGTTCAGATTCTTGTATGACTTTCTAGGAAAGTGTATTTACAAGCATGTATGTCGTCCCTGTACTCTAATTCTTTTACAAAGCTTTGTGTGCTGTTCTGAAACACTGACTATAATTCACATAATAGAATTCATCATTTAGGGGCCAGGCGCGGTGTCCCACGCCTATAATCCTAGCACTCGGTGAGGCTGAGGCAGGTGGATTGCCTGAGCTTAGTTCAAGACCAGCCTGAGCAAGAGTGAGACCCTGTCTCTAAAAGATAGCCAGGCATTATCTCAGGCACCTGTAGTTCAGCTACCAGGGAGGCTGAGGCAAAAAGATTCGCTTTGAGCCTTAGAGTTTGAGGTGGCTGGTAACCAACTTGTCATTTTTGTTGGCACTCTACCTGGGATGACAAAGTGAGACTCAAACAAAACCAAAATTCATCATTTTATCTTTTTTTTTTTCCCCTAGACACAGATCTCACTTTATCACCCTCGGTAGAGTGCTATGGCATCCTAGCTCACAGCAACCTCCAACTCCTGGGCTTAGGCGAGTCTCTTGCCTCAGCCTCCTGAGTAGCTGAGACTACAGGTGCCCGCTACAACGCCCACCTATTTTTGTTTGTTGCAGTTTAGGCAGGGCCAGGTTTGAACCTGCCACCCTCGGTATATGGGGCCAGCGCCCTACTCACTGAGCCATAGGCACCACCCCCAAATTCATCATTTTAAGATTAACTGGTTTTTAGTATATTCCTTGTGTTATGTATCCATTGTCACTGCCTACTTCCAGAACATTTTTTTTATCTCAAAAAGAAACTCACTACGTATAGTCGTATGTAATTAGTGTGGGGTTTTTTCCTCAATATTTTTCTTAGCAGCTCAATAAGTTTCATGATCAGAACAAAATGGATCAGTCAGGAAAAATCATATGTAGGAAATGCTTTGCAGAATAGGTCCTTTTTGTGTCAGTTGTTTTAACAGGATTTAAAATAATACATGATTATTCTGCAGTCTTCTGAGTTAAAATTTTTCCTGTGGTGATAGGTCAGAAATCCAGACACATTAACACGTAAATAAGCCATTGCTCGACGGCCATCTGTTGGTGATTGTTTCCTATTGACACATACACAGATCTACCTCATTCTTTTTTTATAGCTGTATCATGTTCCATTTTATGTACTAGGATTTTTAATCAGTCTTCTGTTGACTATCATTTTTGTTGGGTGCCAGCAAAATAATTTGTCCATATGCAAGTATTTTTCTTCATAGGATAAAGTACTATAAGTGTAATTGCTGGGTCAAAAAATAAGGTCATTTAAACTTTAAATAACTACTACATTTTTCTTCAAACTGGTTGCCATAGCTGTTTCCACCAAAGGTGAATGATAAGAATTCTTCTTCCTTCAAACTTCTATTTTTTAAACAAGATTTTAAAATTTTCATCAGTTAGTGTCTTTTGCTTTAAGCCTTCTGAGTTTTAAGGGGTTTCTTGAAAAAAACAATGTAAACTTTAATTCATTAAAATTATTTTATCTGGGCACAGTGGTGCACAGCTGATCTAAAGGCTGAGGATTGCTTGTGCCCAGGAGTTTGAGGCTGCTGTGAGTTACAATCTTGTAGTCCCTGGAGTCCAGCCTGGGCAAGATAGTGAGATTCTCTCTATATTTTTTTTAAATAATTAAAATTTTATAATAGACAATTGGCAAAACAATTTAGTTCCAGATATTTACTATAAAACAAAGTTACAAGAAATATCAAATGTGGAAAGAGGAAAGATAAAATGCTATTTTTTCTGCATTTGTTTATGCAGATTTTTTTGACTTGGGAGAATTTTGAGTTTCTTAAATACATACACTAAAATTTTACAAGGTGTCTTAGAAGAGTGCACTGATATGTTTGTTATTTATTGACTATTTTATGAGTTTTTCTATTTGACCTAAGCCTAGAACAGGGGTTCTCAAACTTTTTAAACAGGGAGCCAGTTCACTGTCCCTCAGACCATTGGAGGGCCTGACTGCCGGTCCCGGGACGAGTCGGCTGCTAAGCAGGACAGGCAGCGGAGGCAAAAACACCCGGTGGGCTGCATGTGGCCTCATAGTTTGAGGACGCCTGGCCTAGAGCGTACATATTCTACATTATGTATTAATAGAGCGTGCATATTTTGATTTGTTTGCTAATTATTTCATGAAGAGAAGGTAAAATGTTAACAAACAGTTTTCCTTTTCTGTCTGAGAATTTGACCTTTGATTAGCTCTGGCTGTATCCCTTGGAAACGTGATAAGGAAAGATGTCATGTACATTACTAAGCAGCATTGCTTATTTCTGATTGGCAAATTGCATCTGGACTGGGAGCAGTTTTAAGTAATTGATGGGGATGCCTTTGAACTTCCCTGGATGGAGTGACTTTTAAAACTGGGCATATCTTATGGAGACCCTGGAAACTATGCCTGTGGAGGTGCTATGAGAGCTTATGGCTCCTGTGGGGAAGGAGGCTTCTCTGAGTGAGAGCAGGTCCCATGTATGCCAAGTGTGGAGCTCATCTTGTTGCCGTGGAGGACACTGCAGGCTGCAGTCCATCTGTGTCCTTGTGAGCAGATTGGTGCTCAGCGTGTCTGTGCTCCTGTGCGGGAAGTTTGATTCTGAGGTTGGACCTAAGAAGACCCCTTTTCTTCCACATAGATATTTAACTGTTGTTTTCTTTTTCTTTGATGTTAAAGTTTAACGTTTGTGGCATTGTATAAGATAATTTTGAACATTTCTAATTTTTCATTTACGTGTCTATAAAGGTCCATTCAGCTGCAATTGAATATTGGAGTCGAGCAGATCCGGGTTGTACACAGAGATGGAAGAGTAATTACCCTCTCTCATCAGGAACAGGAGCTACAGGATTTTCTTCTGTCTCAGGTAATAGTTCTGGGCTGTAAGTCTGAAGCCCCTTTCTCTATCTGCTTAAAAAACAAGTTGGTTGGCTGGGAGTGGTGGCTCACAGCCTGTAATCCTAGCACTTTGGGAGGCCGAGGCAGGTGGATTGCCTGATCTCAGGAGTTTGAGACCAACCTGAGGTAGAGTGAGATCCTGTCTCTAAAAAAATAACAGGGCATTATGGCAGGTGCCTGTAGTCCCAGCTACCAGGGAGGCTGAGGCAAGAGAATAGCTTTAAGGCCAAGAATTTGAGGTTGCTGTGAACTATGATGCCACAACACTCTACTGAGGGTGACAAAAAAAAAAGTGCTTGTCAGACATGGTGGCTCATGCCTGTAATCCTAGCACTCTGGAAGGCAGACTGCCTGAAGTCAGGGTTCAAGACCAGCCTGAGCAAAGTGAGACTTCATCTCTAAAAATAGAAAAACCGAGGAAAGAGGATCACTTGAGCCCAGGAGTTTGAGGTTGCTATGAGCTATGACACCACAGCACTCTACCAAAGACAGCAAAGTGAGACTGTCTCAAAAACAAACAAACCAAATTGCTTGTAAAGTAGTTAAAATGTAGTAAATTATATAAGGAGAAAACCAGGTTTTTCTGCCATCTTATTTAGTTTCTAATGCCCATTTTGCAACCACTTAGTTAATTGAAAATGTAGATAAGATATCTTAGATTTGTTTTCCCTTAGTTTGTGTTTGAGAATAAGGACCAATAGTGACGCTACCAAGTTTTTTTGTTTGTTTATATTTGCCATGGTTTACAACATCTCCAGGACCACAAGAGAGTGGAAGAGGTTTTTCTGTTGTGTTTTTTTTGTTTGTTTGTTTCGTTTTCTTGACACAGGGTTTCACTCTGTTGCCCAAGCTACAGTGTCATGGTGAAACTCTTGGGTTTAAGCGATCCTCTTGCCTCAGTCTCCCGAGCAGCTGGGACTACAGGTGGTTGCCATAATACCTGGCTGATTTTTATATTTTTAGTAGAGATGGGGTCTTACTTTTGCTCAGGCTGGTCTTGAACTCCTGATCTCAAGCAGTCCACCCTCCTCAGCCTCCCAGAGTGCTAGGAGTATATGCATGAGCTGTTGCCTATAGCTTGCCAGAAAGTGGAAGAGTCTTCACTCAAGAAAAACTAGAGAAGTAGTTCCCAGTGGGTAGGGCGCTGCCGCGTACACTGAGGCTGGCGGGTTTGAATCCAGCCCGGGCCAGCTAAAACAACAACAACAACAGAAAAAAAACAGCCAGGCACCTGTAGTCCCCGCTACTTGGGAGGCTGAGGCAAGAGTTAATGGCTTAAGCCCATGAGTTTGAGGTTGCTGTGAGCTATGATGCTATGGCACTCTACTGAGGGTGACATAGTGAGACTCTGTCTCAAAAAAAAGAAAAGAAAACTAGAAAAAGAGTGCTCAGATCTAAAACTATAATGAACATTATCCAAAACAAGTAGAATATTTTAATCTTAAACCATCGGATTAAAATATTAAGGGCCAGAAGAGAAAGTAATGGGCTCCAGTCCCAGCTCTTCAGCAGATTTGCCTTGTGATACCAGACAAATTTCCAGACCTTTCTTATCTAACAGCATTTTTTCTGCCATTTTCATTGAATTGTGATAATGCACTGAAATACTGAATGATGCAGTCCTTGGTATGAAATGCTAAGATACTTTTTTAAGAAATAATGTGAGGTATTTTTCACATAAAATTAAAAAATTAGTGGGCGGTGCCTGTGGCTCGGTGGTTAGGGTGCCAGCCCCATATACTGAGGGTGGCAGGTTCAAACCTGGCCCCGGCCAAACTGCAACAACAAAGAAATAGCCAGATGTTGTGGTGGGCACCTGTAGTCCCAGAACTCGGGAGGCTGAGGCAAGAGAATCTCCTAAGCCCAGGAGCTGGAGGTTGCTGTGAGCTGTGATGTCACAGCACTCTACCCAGGGCAATGAAGTGAGACTCTGTCTCTAAAAAAAAAAAAAAAGTTAAAAAAAATTTAAAAATTACTGCCACTCCCCAGCCAGAAGAAATAATTATATGTATTAATTTAATCCTTTGGTGTCAAGTAAATAAAATGTATTTGTGAGGTATGGCAGCTCTTGGCTGATTATATCCAGAATGGCTTTTGTCACCTTAGGATGGCTTTTGTCACCTTAAGCACCACACAGACATACATTAGAATGCTGTTGGGTAGCTCCAGAATTAATGGGAAGTCTAGAGAACAAGGTTTGCACACAAGCAGGGATCTTCGAAGGAAGCTAAACGATGAGAACCACAGCCAAGGGAGTGGCACTATCGTTATCCTGGCACCGTGCCTTCACCACTGGTGGCAGAAGGCATTCTAACTGTCCCCGTGTATCAGTCAGGGTCTTAACAAGCAGCAGGTGGCACACTCAGAAGAATAATTGCAAGAGAGCCTGTTTGTTAAAGATCTGTTTATGTAAGTTTTTTTTTTTTTTGAGACGGAGCCTCAAGCTATCCCCCTGGGTAGACTGCCCATGGCATCATGCTCACAGCAACCTCCAACTCCTGGGCTCAAGCGAGTCTCCTGTCTCAGCCTCCCAAGTAACTGGGACTACAGGTGCCCGCCACAATGCCGGGCCATTTTTTGGTTGCAGCCATCATTGTTGTTTGGCAGGCCCAGGCTGGGGATTCGAACCCACCACCTTAGGTGTATGTGGCTGGCGCCTTAGCTCTTGAGCCACAGGCGCCGAGCCAAAGATCTGTTTATGTAAGTTTAAGAGTAGAGGAGACCCACCAGGGGTAGTATGGTGACCCACCACTAGTAGTAGCCAGCTAACCAGGCCACAGGGGCTTAGTGCCACCAGTCCTTAGCCAGGATTAAGGGGAGAGACAGGTTATAGGAACCCTACAGGGGAAAGTAATGTGGAACTGGCCACCTTGAGAAGACAGCAGCTTTTTGTCAGGAGATACAGCCAGCATAGGCAACCTCACAAGGAGGGTGCCAGGAAAATAAAGGCCTGACCTCACTCTGTTGCCATCCTGCTGGCTGTCCTAGTGGACACCTCCTTCTGCCTGAACCCAGCCTAAAGCCAGAGGGTATGGAAAATGTTAATATAACCATACAGTTCAGCATCCCAGAACAGCCAGTAGGATAGAGAGTGGATTTGGAGAGGCAAATGAAAGATAGCAGTATATTTGCTACTTTTATCATTGCTCACATTCATCCGGGCAGGCGTCTTCAGTTGACCCAAGTTTAGTTAATGTGCCCGGGCTCAAGTTACCAGTGGGCAGAGGAACCGAGTGTCAGGCAGTTAAGTTTCTGCAGTGGAAGATGGAGTCTTGCCCCGTAACATTCACACGTGGGAGGATTTCAGACGTGAGGGAGTGGAAGATGGAGTCTTGTCCCCCAATAGTCACACGCGGGAGGATTTCAGACATGAGGGAGTGGAAGACCGAGTCTTGCCCCATAACATTCACACACGGGAGGATTTCAGACGTGAGGTAGTGGAAAATGGAGTCTTGACCCCGAATAGTCACACGCGGGAGGATTTCAGACGTGAGGTAGTGGAAGATGGAGTCTTGCCCCATAACATTCACACACAGGAGGATTTCAGACATGAGGGAGTGGAAGATGGTGTCTTGACCCCGAGTAGTCACACGCGGGAGGATTTCAGACGTGAGGGAGTAGAAGATGGAGTCTTGCCCCGTAACATTCACACACAGGAGGATTTCAGACATGTGGTAGGGCTGCTGTGCTAGTCAGTGAAAACCCTGACAAAGTTACTTGATCATCATGATGTCAAGTCACTGCAGATATCTGCTGATTGTCAGTCAAGTTTCCTTTTTCGTTCACAGATGTCACAGCATCAGGTGCATGCAGTTCAGCAGCTAGCCAAAGTTATGGGCTGGCAGGTACTGAGCTTCAGCAATCACGTGGGACTTGGACCCATAGAGAGCATTGGCAATGCCTCCGCCATCACTGTGGCCTCCCCGAGTGGTGACTATGCTATTTCAGGTACTTTCTGGTGCTTTCAATGGGGAGGGAACTTTGGGACTTTGCCTTTAACATTTAGCTTTACTTAATAAATATAGATGGCTGAGCGCAGTGGCTGACACCTATAATTCCAGTACTCTGGGAGGCCAAGGTGGGCAGATCGCCTGAGCTCAGGAGTTTGAGACCAGCCTGAGACAGAGTGAGACCTTGTCTCTAAAAATAGCTGGGCATTGTGGTGGGCACCTGTAGTCCCAGCTACTTGGGAGGCTGAGGCAAGAGAATTGCTTGAGCCCAAGAGTTGGAGGTTGCTGTGAGTTATGACGCCATGGCACTTTACCGAGGGTGACAAAGGAAGACTATCTCCAAATAAATAAATATAGATAAGAAGAATTTACCTGTGTGATAAGTGAGTTAATGTTGTTTTTATTTTACTGTGTTCTTGTTTTGGACTTTTTTTTTTTTTTTGAGACGAAGTCTCAAGCTATCTCCCTGGATAGGATGCCATGGCGTCATAGCTCACAACAACCTCTTAACTCTTGGGCTCAAGCAATCCTTTTGCCTCAGTTTTTCTATTTTTAGTAGGGACGGGGTCTCACTTTTTGCTCAGGTTGGTCTTGAACTAATGAGCTCAAGCTTTCCACCCACCTTGGCCTCCCAGAGTGCTAGGATTACAGGCATGAGCCACTGCACCCGGCCTATTTTATTTTTTTTTGAGACAGAGTCTCAGTCAGTTGCCCTGGGGTTGAGTGCTGTGGTGTCATCCTAGCTCAAAGCAACTTCAAACTCTTGGGCTCACATGTTCCTCTTCTTGTCTCAAGTAGTCCCAAGTAGCTGGGACTCCACGTGCCCACAACACCTGGCTAGATTTTCTGTTTATAGAGACAGGGCCTCATTTTGCTCGTGCTGCTCTTGAACTCCTGAGCTCTGGTACGAGTTCCACCGCCTCAGACTCCCAGAGCATTAGGATTATAGGCATGAGCCACTGCACCAGCGTGATGTTTTTATACTGAGCATTTGTCTAATCATTGCCATTATTCAGAGCAAAAGATTATTACTTCTTTTTCCAGTAGTTATAAAAAATGTCTTGTTTTTTTTTTTTGAGACAGAGCCTCAAGCTGTCCCCCTGGGTAGAGTGCCGTGGCATTACAGCTCACAGCAACCTCCAACTCCTGGGCTCAAGCAAGTCTCTTGCCTCCACCTCCCAAGTAGCTGGGACCACAGGCGCCTGCCACAATGCCCGGCTATTTTTTTTTTTTTTGGTTGCAGCCGTCATTGTTGTTTTGGCGGGTCCTGGCTGGGGATTCGAACCCACCACCTTAGGTGTACGTGGCTGGTGCCTTAGCCGGTTGAGCTATAGGCACCGAGCCCAAGATTTTGTTTTAAATAGACTTCTTACTTTAGAATGTTTTTAGATGTACCCCAGCTAGTCTCCTCTATTCTTAACTTCTTATGTCAGTGTAGTATGTTTGTCACATCTGTGACCTGGCTAGATCTAGTACCACTGGCTGTGGTCCACAGTTACCCACCTCTGTGTCCACCCAGTGTCCATCTGTCCACTCAGTGTCCTCTGTCTGCATTATATTTAGTCATCTTCTGAGGCTTCTCTTGACTGATAGTTTCATAGACAATCCTTGCTTTTGGTGAAATTGGCAATTTTGAAGAATATTGGTAGGAATTTTGTAAAGTTCCTCTTGACTGGGATTTGTCTGATTTTTGGCCCTCATGCTTAAACTAAAATTATGATGCATAAGCCGTCCTATCACATCATGCTGTGATATTTCATTTCATTTATCCTTAACTCAAGAAGGTAGATTTTTTTTCACAATTTGTTAAGTGTCTGTCTACGTGCCAAGTGTCCCACAGTGTACTGGGAGAGTACAGATACTCAAGGATAGAGTATCTGAAGGATTTGGGGAGCCAAGGGTCAGGTGGCAGGCCAGACCTCAGAGGCCCAGCATGGGTAGGAAAGCAGGGTGAGCTCATTGAAGTGGACTGACTTCCCACACAGGCAAAAGGTTGACACCTGTTAGATAAAGCATCTGTTTGTGGTCACAGAAAGTGCTCAACTGAGAAGATAATATTTCAGGGAAAATCTAGAATTTATTTTAGTGACCACGTGCAGAAAATAAGACATCCGGAGACTAATCATTGCCAAAGAAACAAAGAAGGGCCATTGCTAACTTATAGTGGTTCTTAACTTTACAGAAGAAACAACTACTGGCTCTCTAGTTTTCCACACTTCCTAACATCCTTCAGCTCAATCAGCACGTATTTTTAGTCTCTCACCAATAATTATTTATTTCCCATAACAGTAAATGTAACAAGAGCTTCAGCAACTGAAGATTCGAACATTTTCTCTAATTTACTCATATGTGACAACTTCAGCTATGCCTGATTTTCCTTTGTTATACTATATTGTTTTATTTTTTATTACTTTTATTGTCATATTGTTATTTTTTATTGTTTTGGGAATATTTTGTCTTTTCCTCCTTTTTTATTTTAATATGTTTGGGTGTACAAGTTTAATTCCATTACCTGTATATTTTGTATAGTAGTGAAGTCTGGGCTTTTATTGTGCCTATCACACAATTAGTGTACATTGTACCCCATAGTTATTTTTTCATCCCTCTCTCTACCATTCTCCCCTCTTTTTAATTGTCAATGTCCATTCTGTGCATCCTTGTACAATGATAGATTAGCTCCCACATAGCTTCCACATGTGGCATTTATTTATTTGTTCCTGAGTTACTTCACTTAGGATAATGGTCTCACAGTTCCATCCAATCTGCCATAAAAGACATTATTCTATTTTTTCTTATTGCTGATTAGCACTCCATGGTGCGTGCATGTATATACAGATAATTTGACTTTCTATTTTCCAACTTGGAAAATAGGATTCTCTCTATTCTCCAACTTGGATGCTATATATATGTCACATTTTCTTTATCCACTTACCTGTTGATGGGTATTTGGGTTGATTCCATACCTTTCTGATTGTAAATTATGCCATAATAAACATGTAAGCTTGCACATTGTTGTGCACATATGATTTCTTTTCCTTAGGTAGTGGGATTTCCCAGTAGTGGGATTGCAGGACTGAACGGTACCCTACTTTTAGTTCTTTAAGAAATCTTCATACTGTTTTCCACAGAAGTTGTATTAATTTACATCCCCCCAACAGTGTGTAAGTGTTTGCTTTTCACCACATCAACACCAACATCTATTGTTTTTTTACTTTTTATAATGGCCATTCCAATTGGAATAAGATGGTATATCATTGTGGTTTAATTTGCATTGCTCTCATAATTAGTGATGTTGAACATTTTTTCAAATGTTTGTTAGCTATTTGTATATTTTATTTTGAAAAAAATGCCCAATCATGTTATTCATGTGCTTTTTAATGGGGTTGTTTTTTCTTGCTGAGTTGTTTGAGTTCCTTCCAGAGTTTGGATAATTGTCTTCTGTGAGATACATAGTTTGTAAATATTTCCTCCCATTTTGTAGGTTTTCTATTTACCCTTTCAATTATTTCTTTTGCAGTGTACAAGCTTCTTTTAAAAAAATTTTGGATTAATATTAGGGTACATATGATCAAATTAGTTTCTTTGTGTTTGTGAGATAAAGTCTGAGTTGCAGATGAGTCCTTCACCCTGGTTGTGCAGAAGCTTTTAGTTTAATCAAGTCCAATTTGTCTTATTTTGTTTTTGTTGCATTTGCTTTTAGAGTCTTAGTTATAAATTCTTTGCATAGGCCAATGTCCAGAAGAGTATTTTTCTAGATTTTCTTCTAGGATTTTTATGGTTCAGGTCACATATAAGTCTTTAATCTGTCTTGAGTTAATTTTTGTATATGATGAGAGATAGGAATCCAGTTTCATTCTTCTGTAGATAGCTATCCAATTTTCCCAGCAGCATTTATTGAATAGTGTGTCCTTTCCCCAGTGTATGGCATCGTCTGCTTTATTGAGTATCAGTTCAGAATAGTTACATAGTTTTATTTCTGGGTTCTCTAGTCTTTTCCATTGATGTATGTGTCTATTTTTATGCTAGTACCATGCTGTTTTGGTTGCTACCTTGAAGTATAATTTGAAATCAGCTAATATGATGCCTCTAGTTTAGTTCCTTTTTTCCTTAGGCTTGCTTTGGTTATCCATATTCATTTTGCTTCCATATGGATTCTAGAATATTTTTTCTAATTTTGTGAAAACATTATGTTGGTATTTTGACAGAAATTACATTCAGTCTGTAGACTGCTTTCGGGAGTACAGTCATTTTAACGGTATTGTTTTTTTTTTTTTTTGATTGATGAGCATGTTTTCCATTTGTTTGTGATGTCTATGCTTTCTTTCATCAGCAATTTATAATTCTTCTTGTTGTGACCCGTTGGGCCCCTATGGCCCTGGTCTCAATTACCGCAGGAAGGAACCAGGTGAGAGGTGGATTAGAAGTACAAGCTTGTGGGAGATGGGCTAGCCCTTACTTGCAGGGTAGCCCAGAGCAACCTCCACACCAGCCTTTTATTGAGACAGAATACAGGTGAGGGGAGTAATTAATAATGACTGCGTGCTGAAGGCATGGGCTCTTTCTCCATAAGGTACTCATGTGGACAAATGGCCTGGGTCCACCCCTCAGCTGCAGATCATCTTGCTCAGATGTCATCTGGCTCTTGGCATCCCCTACATTTCCACCCTCTAGTGGATTAAAGACATTTCTGAATAGGCAAGGGAGAAGTTCTGTTGTTGGTTGTTTCTGCCATTCTGCTCACTGAGGAGCTTTCCTTAAAGATCAGGTGCCCAACTGAAACAGAAACAAATCTAACAAGTGAAATTCTCTTACCTTGCTGATACCAGAATAACCTTTACCTTAAAGACTGTTGTTCAAGGTCTTTGTCATCATAACCTTCCAAGGTTTAAAAGATGCATCCTAAGCTTGCCTGGGGCTTGACATTCAGCCCAAAATAATGAAATCCTGTATCAATCCTCCTACTCTGCATAGAAGTTCCAACTGCCTCTTAGGGAAAAGGGGCTCTAACCGCTCTTAACTGCTTCCTGCTGAGAATGGACAGGGACATGGGAGAGGCAGCTAGAGTTCCCACAGAGGAGATTGATCCAGGATTTCTCCATTATGAAATTATCTAAACTAAGGTCCTGTGAATAGAAAAAAGGTTAGTGAAAACAAATTTGTTAGGTGCTGATAAAGTTTCCTGTTTGTGTTGAGGCTTAAGCCAGTGGGCTGGTAACCACTGCTTCTCTTGATGTTCTGTAATAGTATGGGCAAAACCTGGATCTCATTGTAGTACATGACCAGGCTTTCATTCTATCTGAGAGTAAAAGGAACTCTAATGAGCATAAGCTATCTGGGCTGCTACCTTTACCCTCCTTTTTATATACAACCAAAATAATTTTTGATGTGGTAAGGGCAGTTCTTCCTGTTGTCTAGCCCATTTCTTGCTAGGCAAAGTATGGTAATTGACGAAGTTCCGAATTCCAGGTATGGGCTTTTTATTTTTTTTTATTCAATCATAGCTATGTACATTAATGTAATCATGGGGTACAGTGTGGTGTTTTCATATACAATTTGAAATACTCTCATCAAACTGGTTAACGTAGCCTTCACATCATTTTCTTAGTTATTGAGTTAAGACATTCATACTCTGCTTTTAGAAAGATTCACTTGTACCCTTGTAAGATATACTATAGAGGTGACTCCACCAATCACCCTCCCTCCACCCATCCACTCCCTCTCCTCTCCCTCCCTCCCCCTCCCCATATTCTAAGGCTATAATTAGGTTATAACATTCCTATGAAAGCTATAAATTAGTTTCAAAATAGGGCTGTGTACATTCGATACTTTTTCTTCCCTTCTTGAGATACTTTGCTAAGAAGATTATTTTCCAGCTCCATCCATATAAAAATGAAGGAGGTAAAGTCTCCATCTTTCTTTAGGGCTGCATAATATTCCATGGTGTACATATACCACAATTTATTTATCCATTTGTGGATCGATGAGCACTGGGCTTCTTCCATGACCTAGCAATTATGAATTGGGCTGCAATAAACATTCTGATACAAATATCTTAGTTGTAATTCGATTTTTGGTCTTCTAGATATATACCTAATAAAGGAATTGCAGGATCAAATGGCAGGCCTATTTTTAGTTCTCTAGATGTCTTTCCAAAAGGAACGAATTAATTTGCATTCCCACCAGCAGTGTAGAAGTGTTCCCTTTTCTCCACATCCACGCCAACATCTCTGGTTTTGGCATTTTGTGATATGGGCTAATCTTACTGGAGTTAGCTGATATCTCAAAGTAGTTTTTTTTTTATTAGGATCTTTTGAAAAATAAGTATTTTATAAAATAATCTGTCATAACATCTTGTAAGTCTTTCAGAAAGTCTTTGTGATGTTTGCCTTTCTCCTTTCTCTTTTTTTTTTTTATTGAATGTTAACTATGTACATTGATACTCTTCTAGGGTACAGTGTGGGGTTTTCACATGCATTCCAAAATACTTCCATCAAACTGGTCAACGCAGCCTTCATGTCATTTTCTCAGTTATTGCTTTAAAATGTTCACATTCTACTCTTAGAAAGATTCACCTGTACCCCTATAAGACAAACCTCAAAAGTGATCCCTCCAAACCCCCTCCCTCCTCCCATTCCCCCCTCCCTTCT
>CAUYTI010071938.1:0-33564 GCA_963575145.1 Galago senegalensis | reverse complement strand
CCTGTGGCTCAAGTGCCTAAGGCGCCAGCCACGTACACCTAAGGTGGCGGGTTCGAATCCAGTCCGGGCCCACCAAACAACAATGATGGCTGTAACCAAAAAATAGCCGGGCGTTGTGGCGGGCACCTGTGGTCCCAGCTACTTGGGAGGCTGAGGCAGGAGACTCGCTTGAGCCCAGGAGTTGGAGGTTGCTGTGAGCTGTGATGCCATGGCACTCTACCCAGGGGGATAGCTTGAGGCTCTGTCTTAAAAAAAAAAAAAAGGTATTAAATGTACCATCCTAACATAAGATGCTAATATGGGGAAACTGGGTGCCAGTGTATGAGACCTTTTGTGCCATCTCTGTGACAGGATGAAGCAGGCACATAACACACCATTCTCAACACGTACAGATGTGTATGTAGGAGGGCAGAGAAAAGAGAATTTCTTTTCTTTTTTTTTGTGTGTGAGACAGAGCCTCAAGCTATCCCCTAGGTAGAGTGCTGCGGCATCACAGCTCACAGCAACCTCCAACTCCTGGGCTCAGGCGAGTCTCCTGCCTCCGCCTCCCAAGTAGCTGGGACCACAGGTGCCCGCCACAACGCCTGGCTATTTTTTGGTTGCAGCCATCATTGTTGTTTGGTGGGCCCGGGCTGGATTTGAACCCGCCAGCTCAGGTGTATGTAGCTGGAGCCTTAGCCGCTTGAGCCACAGGCACCGAGCTGAGGATTTCTTTTCTTTTTTCTTTTTTTTTTATTAGATTATAATTGTGTACATTAATTCTATCATAGGATACAGTGTGTTGCTTCCACATACAGTTTGAAAAACTGTTTAACTAGTCAAATGAAGCAGTGGGAGTAGAGAAAGAACAAAGGAATCTGTAACTGGTTGTGATCAATTAGTTGTAAACACCACTGCTTGGACCAGCCACGGGGAGATTTATTTTGAGATTTTAGGTTGCAAACAGGAACTTTGAAGGATTCATATGTGAATCCTTATGAAGGATTCACTAATATGTGTATCTAGCCACACGAATGAACTGCTTATTCAAAACAAATAGAACCCCCAATCTTGGTGGAAACTGCTGAAGTTAGCCCCAGGTTAAAGTTTTCCATTTCCTTAGCAACACCTCGGTCTGCTGCCCGTCCATCCCTAGGCTCCCACAGAGTGCTTTATTTCTGATCATTTTTCTTTCCCTTTTGCCCTCCTCTCATCTGCAGCCCCATAACCCGTCTCGTTCCAGGAATCCGGTGGAGCAGCTGAGCCCTCTCAGCTTGAATTAGGGCATGGAGCATTTAACGATCTAGACACAGGTCACATCCGATAGCAGACAGGGCAGCTGATCTGAGCAGCGTACCACCCCATTCACCAGAGGATCAGAGCTAATGATTTCTGACAAAATAGCTAGCTTAAAAATAACAGGTGGGGGCTTGGTGCCTGTAGCGCCAGCCACATACACTGAAGGTGGTGGGTTCAAACTCAGCCTGGGCCTACTAAACAATGACAACTGCAACAATAAATAGCTGGGCGTTGTGGCAGGTGCCTGTAGTCCCAGTTCCTCAGGAGGCTAAGGCAAGAGAATCCCTTAAGCCCAAGAGTTGGAGGTTGCTGTGAGCTGTGACGTCATGGCATTCTACTAAGGGCGACATAGTAAGACTCTACCTCAAAAAACAAAAAACAAAAACAAAAACAATGACTGGGTGCCTGTAGCTCAAGCAGCTAAGGCGCCAGGTACATACACCAGAGCTGGAAGGTTTGGATCCAGCCTGGGCCTGCAAAATGACAATGACAGCTACAAGCAAAAATAGCTGGACATTGTGGCAGGTGCCTGTAGTCGCAGCTACTTGGGAAGCTGAGGCAAGAGAATCGCTTAAAGTCCAAGAGTTTGAGGTTGCTGTGAGCTGTGATGCCACAGCACTCTACCAGGGGTGATGCAGTGAGACTCTGTCAAAAAAACCCCAAACAAACAAAAACAAAAAAAAAGACTCTTACAGGGAGGCTCAGAATCCCAGATCCATTACAATGGAAAATGAGGCAGCAAAGCCTGGGACAAAGGCATAAAAGTGCACAAATCAAACAAGATGGGCACTGGCACGCACAACTCCTGCCTCAGTAAGACGTCACTTGGAAGCCCTAATGGTGAATGACTACATAAAAAAGAACTTTTGACCCATAAACAAAGTCAAAAGAGAAGTGATAGCCAGGCGTTGTGGTGGATGCCTGTAGTCCCAAGCTACTTGAGAGGCTGAGGCAAGAGGATCACTTAGGCCCAAGTTTGAGGTTGCTGTGAGCTGTGACAGCATAGCACTCTACCAAGTGAGACTGTCTCAAAAAAAAAAAAAAAGAGAGAAATGACAAATTGGGACAAAAGTATTTATAAAGTAAATAATATGGGAAGGCTACTGCCTTACTATAGGTAGAGTGGTAAAAATTCAATGAGAAACAGCCAACTAACAGGGCCAGCTCACGAAAAAATTCAAACGCATTTTGCAATACAAGAAAAGGTACTCCCCATCCTACTCATTAAAAAAGTGAAATTAAAATCAAGGCCTTTTCATCTATCTGACTCAGTGAAGCTAAAAATGTCTGAAGCTACGCTGTGCTGAGGATGTGGGAAAGGTGGCCCACCCTGCTGGCCAGAGCCCCTTCAGGATTAAAAGCACAGAACCTTTTCTCTGTAGACTTCCAGCTCTGTGGGTTTGTCCTGCAGACTTAGTGGCACATGAAGGCAAACATAACACTCCTGCAAGGATGCCTACTGCAGCAAAGGTTGCCCACCTGAGGAGCAACTGCTGGGAATCAGTCAGATGTGCTCCTAAGGCAGGAGGCAAGTGCACAGCTCCATGAGGCTGCCTCCAAGGTCTAGGCACAAGAGATGTGAGGTCTTGAGGACATTTGCTGAATGGATAGTCCTGGAGGCTGCTAGGGTGCTGAATCCGAAAATCACATGTCCAAGCACATGACTCTTGGACAGTAGGCCCTTGTTCCCTGAGAACCAGGAGTGTGTGGTGCACACTTCTTGCTCCCTGGGCATCCATGGCACATCTAGGAGCTCTGGGGGCTGTACCTGTGCATGGGTGCTGCCCTTCCTGCCTCTCTGGTTCCTAGGACCTCTGTCTTGCCCACACCAGCTTGGCTGGCTGTGCTGTCTGCAGCCCAGGTGCCACCACCAGGGCGGGGCTTTGGTAAGGACTATACAGCGGAACATAAATTTCATTTTTGGGTTTGGGTAAATTAGCAGGACTGAAAAAGGACTTTGGTAACTGAGAAAGGATTTAAGTGGACTACAGAGAACTTCAGCCCTCAATCTTGGTTTCAGGCCCAGAACATGAGCACTATGGACAGGAAAGACCTTTAGGCCTGAATCCCGAGGGACACAGAACTCTGCATCTTCACAGACGTGTCTGACACTGATGGGGGAATCCACAACATCAGAGGATCAGGACAGTGAGCAGGGAGTGAGCTGTGTAGTGCTCCCATCTGGTGAGGCTGCAGCTTGGCACCTGGATCTGGGGTAAACTTCGAGGTCTGCCAGGCCTGGAGGAGGTGCTGGGCACCCACAACTTCTGTACAGCCACCTGCTCCCTTCTGCTTGGTGGCGCAGATGCTTGGGGACATGCACCAATGAGGAGCTGACAATGGCTGGGGAAGGGCCCTGGATGGCACACCCAATGGCTGCTGATAGCCCTGCTGGGTCTGCAGATGACACGGGGCTGAGGTGAACCCCACAGGCCAGAGGAAAGAAGAAACTGCCCCAAAGTTCTAGCTAGAAAAGGTGTTTTCCTCCCATTTTATTTGATAATACATTTTCACAGAAACATGATATTATTTACAAATATACAGGTAAGAGACTGCTGGTCAAAAATCTTAAACTGAAAATGTCATCAAAAATTAATTTACAAAAACCACCCATTGTCCACAGAGTCCTAGGGTGGAAGGTCTGGACGGTGTTCTGTGGCTACACAGACATGAGCCTTTTCCTGTCCACATCTCTGTGACCTCTTGTGTGTGGACCCCCAGGCCCAATGCCAGCCTTTGTACATGGCTGTTTTTAGGCCGGGGGTGTCTCCGCTCAACAGGGCTGCTGTCTCAGGAGGCGCTGGTCTGCAGGTTTTTGGAAGCTGCAAGCATTGCTCTGACTTTGGCCATGAGATCCTGTGTAGGGGAGACATGGAGAACCTGTGAGACAACCTTGTAGCGAGGAAATTCACAATATAGACAGGGCTGTTTCCAGAAAGTGGCCTTGGGAACATGTGGCAGTGGCTATGATCACACCAAGGGCAGTTTTCAGTGAGGCCAGTGCCATGCTCATGAACTCATTCCAGCCTTCCCCGCCTGACTGCACACGTGCTGTGGGTGCCAGGCCAAGATGCATGATTGCAGTGAACCCCACAGGGCACCAGTCCAGGTGTCGAGGCTGGCCCAAGGAAAGAGACTCAGCCCCTAGCCCCTGAGTGAACTCTGGTCAGGGTGACATCAGCAGCATTGGCCCCTGCCTTATGTCAGAACCAATAAAATGAGGGACAGGGAATGAAAGCAGTGGAAGAAAAAAAACAATCCCCCTTTATAAAAAGGAAAGAAGGAGGGATGCACTCTCATTTTACCTGAGTTATTTTGCTCTGCACGGAAGAAACAATTGCTGAAGAGATCTGAGCATCTTTTTCCTGAGAAATTCCCCTAAAGCAAAGAGATCAAGAGAGGCTTACAACAGTCTAATAATTTTGAGAAAAGTCCAATGAGTGACATTGTAAACTCTGGAATTATCCAAGAAATATCACATTCTATTTGTTTCCAGTATCTTGAAAATAAAAATAAACATATATTTTATGCTTACTCATTTGAAATATTTTATAAAGTGCAATCTAATTCAAAATGTATTTTTATATAAATACTGCATAAGATATGAGGAAGAAAGAGATGGAAAGAAGTCTTAGAAAGGTGGAGTCATTCCCAGAATCCTAACACGCACAAGTGGGCATCGTGCCCACCTCTGAGAGGCCTCCCTCCAGGCAGGTGGCCTGACAGGCACATCTGGCTGCCATGCCTCTAATGTCTGACATCTTATCCTAAAGATGCCACCTCTTGGACTCCAACCCATCCCACATGAGCTATGGTCTCTGCTTAGCTGGGGACGGGCTAGCTTTCAGTGCCATGTGTGGACACACTGTTCATCTAAGGAAGAAACAGGTTTATAGCCAAGTGTTGTGGTGGACGCCTATAGTCTCAGCTACTTGGGAGGCTGAGGTAAGAGAATCGCTTAAGCTCAGGAATTTGAGGTTGCTGTGATGAGCTGTGACGCCATGGTACTCTACCAAGGGCAACATAATGAGACTGTCTCAAAAAAAAAAAAAAAAAAGAGCAACAGGTTTGAAGCCCAGGGGGTAGGGGGCACAATGCTCCCAGATGCCACCCTTCCCAACTTGCCAGGGTGTGGGAGAGTGGGTGGAGGGTATCTGATTTCAGGTCACTGCACATGAAACTTGGATAGGAAAGGCCTCCTGACAATAGTGGGTGCTGTCAACCAACAGCCACCAAGTAGGGGACAGGGAGGTGAGCATCTGGGATACTACAAGGTTCACGCCCATGACTGCTCAGACTTTGATACTACCACGTACTACTGGCATGAGAGGCTGGTTGGCCCTAGCCCTTGTGGTTTAGTGATGAGTCAATAAGAGCTTGGGTCCCAGGTCACTGTAGAGCCCCAGTACCTGGCTGGGATTCTCAGACCTTTGTAGCCACACTGTGGGGCTGCAGCTGGGGTCAGTCTCCCCTCATCCTCAAGACAAATGAGCAAGACTTCTGTTTCTAGGGCTGCCACCTAGGGTCCACATGGGGCTGGGAACCCTGGGCCCAAGCCTGCCTGCCTGAAGTAGAAGCCTGGTCCCCTGGCATCACAGGGGCTTATTTACAGGCAGCAGAAGAGGGCTTCCTGATTCTGAGGACTCCCCCATCCCTAGCACACTCACACCCAGGAAGGGACCCCTCTGTCAAGGGGCTGTGGTGCAGCCCAGGCCGGCTCACCTGGAGCGCTCCTGGCTGGAGCCCCGGCTCTCCACAGGAGAGACACTGGCTGAATGGGCTGAGGAGGCCGCAGGCCGGGGTGCTGCCTGTTTGCTTGGGGACACAGACTGAGACCGGGCCTTGGACTTGGTCCGAGATCGAGATCGCCTCTTCTTCTTCTTCTCGTGGGGACTTCTGAAAGGAAAGCGCCTTTGTGAGAGAAATGTACGTTTGGCTGAAGGCACAGAATATAAGTGAGGCCATGGGGTCTAAGCCTATTTTTACCTAAGTGTTTTGAAGGGACCATTCAGGACTCAACTTTTCTACACATTAATTCTCTCTCTTTTTGTTTTTGGAGACAGAGTCTCACTATGTCGCCCTCAGTAGAGTGCCATGGTGTCACAGCTCACAGCAACCTCCAACTCTTGGGCTTAAGTGATTCTCTTGCCTCAGCTTCCCAAGTAGCTGGGACTATAGGTGCCTGCCACGCGCCAGGCTGTTTTTTTTTTTTTTTTTGCCAGGGCTGGGTTTGAACCCGCTACCTCTGGCATATGGGGCCGGCGCCTTTTGAGCCACAGGCACCACCTGCCCAGCTATTTTTTTGGTTGTAGTTGTCATTGTTGTTTGGCTGGCTAGGTTCAAACCCACCAGCCCCAGTGTATGTGGCTGGCACCCTAGCTGAGCTACAGGTGCTGAGCCCATTAGTTCCCTTTCAAAGCTAGAACTGATGAAGTTAGCAAAATAATCAATGGGTTTAACAAAAGCCACCCTGAAGTGAAACGAAAATAGGCGGTGTGCAGGAAGAAGCTTTGTTCTTGTTTCTGGGTCTTAGTCTTAGGTATGATGCCTGTAGCATTTAAAATATAATCAGCACTTTATTTGCATTTAGAATACCTAAGAAAAGCAACCATATGCTTTTTCATTTATGCTGATTCAGTGAGAATTTCCAAAAAATATGGGAAATTAATGAAGTATTACATACGACAAAGTTCTGCATTCTTTTTATTTTTTTAGAGGTGGGGGTCTCACTCTGTTGCCCAGGCTGGAATGCAGTGGCATAATCATAGCTCACATCAGTCCTGAACTTCTGGGCTCAAGTGATCCTCCTGCGTCAGCCTCCCAAGTGATACACACCTCCATACCCAGCTTCCAGTGGTCCCTTCTGACACCTTCTGGCACTATGTGGATGGCCCCAATCAGCAGCATCCAACCCAGTGCAGGCACTGCGTGTACCCTGCCTCAGCCCCACCCTCCTCTCCTGCCAGGGTAAGGTAACTCCTTAGCTTCTGCCTCTGTGCCCCAAACCCTCTCTTACCCTCTAGAAGTCAGTAAAAGAAGGGAGTACTTGGTAAAGCACTGCCCTGCAGATAGGCCTGAGCCCTTCCCAGGTCCCTCCACCTAGGCTCTGAGATGCCATCCTTCTAAATCCCACCCCACACTCCAGACAGACACTGTAGCTACCAGCTTGTTTTGCTGTCCCCTCAGCTACAGTCCTGCTTGCTGACATCTCCAGGACGGTCCCTACAAATGGAACTGCTGAGGCAGATGTGTGAACTTCAGCATGGTCAATGCTGCCAGACCAAAGGGTATCCATAGTTTAGTGTGCTGGGCTGTCCCTGCCTCACCGCAGGCCATTATACACAGCTCCAGCATGTCTGGATCCTGTAGGATTCAGCAGGCTACCCCATCTATCTTCTACGGAGATGCCTAGGGCCTGTTTACCTGCTGCTTCCCCTAAGCCCTGACCCTTATTAGGGCCGTGTGACCCCATGCATTTTTGTGCCTTCTCTGTCATCTGAAATGTTGTGGATCAACAACTGGAAATATGCTCACTGCAGGGCATAACCCCCTGAGGGCTTGGCCTTGCTCCCCTTTAGGTCTCCTCTGGAGAGCTTAACAACTTAAACCCAGTGGCTGGAAGGTGGTGGTCCTGGTGAGTCAGGGCTAAAGGTAGGTGACAGGGTCTTCTGGAAGCCTGCCTGACATGCCCACCAAGGAGGAAAAATGGGTACAAAAGGAGATGCTATTCTTAGTAACAGGTACATGGATGTAGAAACTGCATACAGAATGATTTTCTTTTCTTTTTTTTGAGACAGAGCCTCAAGCTGTCCCCCTGGGTAGAGTGCCGTAGCATCACAGCTCACATCACACCTCCAACTCCCGGGCTCAAGCGAGTCTTCTGCCTCCGCCTCCCAAGTAGCTGGGACCACAGGTGCTTGCCACAACTCCTGGCCATTTTTTGGTTGCAGCCGTCATTGTTGTTTGGAGGGCCCGGGCTGGATTCGAACCCGCCAGCTCAGGTGTATGTGGCTGGCGCCTTAGCTGCTTGAGCCACAGGTGCCGAGCCAGAATGATTTTCTAAACTGAAAAAATTATGTGCAATTTTCATGTCTACAAACATATGGTGGGATATCAAAAAAAGGCCCAAATTAAATAATTAAAATATTTAGTAGCATGTGACGTACATCCAAAATGGTAATGACAAAACTTTCTACGCATTTGCTGAAATAACTAAGTCATTCATTAATTTCTTTCAAAAGCTGGAGTGCACAGTGCATCATTTCAATCTTCAGCATGGAGACCAAGCTGGCAAGTGCTCACCTGGCGAGACACAGACCCTACCACCATCAGGAGCACATCATCCCCCAAAAGTCCTAAGGCTACCTCTGGTCTGTCTGTACCTCTCCTCCACCAGCAGATATAAGCCCTGGCCTGAGACTTAGCACTTTGTCCTAAGAGCACTGTGCGGCTGGTGCACCCTCCCTTTGCTGATTTTTTTTTTTTTTTTTTTTTGCCGTTTTTGGCTGGGGCTGGGTTTGAACTCGCCACCTCTGCCATATGGGGCTGGCGCCCTGCCCCTTTGAGCCACAGGTGCCGCCCTCCCTTTGCTGATTTTTACTGACAAACATTACATCATAGATCTACCATCAGTTGTTTATTCATTCTCCTGTTAACTGACTTTGGGGAAAGGCATGGGGGTGGTGTCTGTGGTTCCAGTTACTGGAGAGGCTGAGGCAGGAGGATCCCTGAACCCAGGAGGGAGTGGCTGCTGTGAGTCATGAGTAGGCCTGGGTGACAGAGAGACAAAGCCTGCATCTTTAAAAAAAGAAAAAAAGAGGGCGGTGCCTGTGCGCCCCAGCCAAAAACTGCAAAAAAAGAAAAAGGTTATTTGGGTTGTTTCCAATTTTGGCAACTATCAATCAAGTTGTTTTTGCTGCTAAATGTTTACTTTATAAAGGGTAAATAAGGACCAGTCATCACCCATTTCTTGCCCCCTACAGTGGCTGAGGGTCCAGTTAAGTTGCCCAGGTCCTTGCCAACCCTATTTGAGTCAGCCTTTGTTTTCAGCATCTAGTCAGTGTCTAGGACCTACTGCGGTTTTAATCTAAGCTTCCCTGATCGATGACTCATGAAATTAAACATCTTTTCGTATGATTATTGGCTATTTAAATATATTCTTTTGTGAAGCCTCTTCGAGTCATCTTTCCTCCTTTTAATTGGCTCATTTGTCTTTTTGGTACCAACACTGGCTTTTGTCAGAGAAACGCATTACAAAAGCTGGAGCTTGCACATTCATTTTCTTAACTATGCTTTTTTTTTTTTTTCTGAGACAGAGTCTCACTCTGTTGCACTCTAGGTAGAGTGCCATGGCATTATAGCTCCCAGCAACCTCAAACTCTTGGGCTCAAGAAATCCTCTTACCTCAGTCTCCCAAGTAGCTGGGACTATAGGCAGCTGGTACCACACCTGGCTAGTTTTTTTTTTTTGAGACAGAGTATCAAGCTGTCACCCCATCCTGGGTAAAGTGCCATGGCATCATAACTCACAGCAACCTCCAACCTTTTAGGCTCAAGTGATCCTCTTGCCTCAGTTTTTCTATTTTTAAAAGAGATGAGGTCTTGCTTTTTTGCTTAGGCTAGTCTCAAACTCATGAGCTCAAGTGATCCACCCACTTCAGTCTTCCAGAGTGCTAGGATTACAGTATAGGCATGGGCCACCACACCTGGCCCTGGCTAGTTCTTCTATTTTTAGTAGAGACGTGGTCTCACTCTTGCTCAGGCTGGTCTTTGAGTTGAGTTCAAGCAATCCACCTTCCTCAGCTTCTGAGAGAGTGAGCCACTGCACCAGTCTATCATTTTTTTAAATTTAAAAAAACCCCAAAACACAAGGTTTTACCATGTTGCTCTATCCTGGAGTATAGTCGCGACATTATAGCTCACTGCAACCTTGATCCTGGGCTCAAATGATCCACTACATCAGCCTCCAGAGCAGGTGGGACTATAGGTATGTGCTATCTCACCTGGCTAATTTTTAAAAAATTTTCCAGCAATGGGAGTCTCACTATGTTGCCCAGGGTGGAGTGCAGTGACTACTCATAGGCATGCCTTGCTACAGCCTCAAGCCCCAGGCTGAAGTAAGCCTCCTGCCTTAGCCTTATGAGTAGCTAGGACTAAAGACATATGCCATCATGCCAGTTTTAAAAACTTTCCCGTAAGTTAAAAAAATTTTCGGCTCGGTGTCTGTGGCTCAAGTGGCTAAGGCGCTAGCCACATACACCTAAGGTGGCGGGTTTGAATCCCCAGCCCGGGCCCGCCAAACAACAATGATGGCTGCAACCAAAAAATGGCCAGGCGTTGTGGCGGACACCTGTAGTCCCAGGTACTTGGGAGGCTGAGGCAGGAGACTCGCTTGAGCCCAGGAGTTGGAGGTTGCTGTGAGCTGTGATGCCACGGCACTCTACCCAGGGGGATAGCTTGAGGCTCCGTCTCAAAAAAAAATTTTTTTTTCAAAATTAAGAAGTTGTTGAAAGAAGCAGGCAATCATTAGTCTGTAGAAATAATCCTTTGAATCTGGGTTTTAGGACCTTCCCCCATCATCAGGGGGATGTTAAAGGATTAAAGTGACAATGACTTCATGGATGAATCAGTCACATGCCACTGCACTGAGGCCTCACTCCTACGTGGAGACAGCAGGATGGAGGGATATAGCTGACTACAGCAGTAATACAACTTAATGGGTAATAAAACATTCTGGATTTATAGACAATAAAATCTATCAGTAATTGCATATATATTCACCTCACACTGAGTTCCTCCTGAATTAACCACAGATTACAATTTGAAGTTAGGTCATAGGTTTTTTCTTTTCTTTCTTTCTTTTTTTTTTTTTTTGAGACAAGTCTCACTTGATTGCACTACTACACTTGGCTAATTTTTCTGTTTTGTAGAGATGGGGTCTTGCTATGTTGCTCAGACTAATCTTGAACTCCTGACCTCAAATAAACCTCCAGCTTTGAATTCTGTAAGTGCTGGGATTACAGGCTTGAGTTACCATGACTGGTCTATGCTTTTTCCTTTTTTTTTTAAGAGACAGAGTCTCACTTTGTTGCCCTTGGTAGTGTGCCATTATGTCACAGCTCACAGCAACCTCCAACTCCTGGGCTTAGGCGATTCCCTTGCCTCAGCCTCCTGAGTAGCTGGGACTATAGGCACCTGCCACAATGCCCAGCTATTGTTTTGTTGTTGTTGCAGTTTTGCTGGGGCGAACTTTGAACCCTCCACTCTCGGTACAAGGGGCTGGCACCCTATCCACTGAGCCACAGGCGCCGCCCAGTTCCGCAGGTGTTGGGCAGGGTAGCTCAATCTTAACTTTTTTTGTATGACTTATTACAGTCTCAGTGATAATGTCAGACGATCAGACAAGTTCTGATGTCTACATTTGGTGTATGGCTGTAGAGCATTGCTCATTTGTAACACAATCACCATCTTCTCCCACAATCTTTTAATGCAAAGGTTAATTTGAGGGCAAAGCAAGAACTCTTCTGTTAAAAGAGATCTTTTATAAGGAATTAATTTTAGACCATGCCCTTTACATACACCAAAGGTGATGATGAATTTCAGATGTTAAGTTACTTAAGGAATCAATTCTAACATTAATTTTTTTTTTTTGAGACAGTTTTATTATGTTGCCCTCGGTAGAGTGCTGTGGCGTCACAACGCATAGCAACCTCAAACTCCTGGGCTTAAGCAATTCCCTTGCCTCAGCCTCCCAAGTAGCTGGGACTATAGGTGTCCGCCATAGTGCCCAGCTATTTTTTCGGTTGTAGTTGTCGTTGTTTGGCAGGCCTGGGCTGGGTTTGAACCCACCAGCTCTGGTGTACGTGGCTGGCACTCTAGCTGCTGAGCTACAGGTGCCGAGTCCTAACATGGATTTTAAGTTTTATCATATTGTACTAGAACAGTCATGAATGCCTAGTGTGGGATTATTAAGGCACAGAATGTAACTTACAGACAGACAGAATGAGTTTGTACATGAAACATTTGCTGACATCTATCAGCTCTTTAATTTCTTTGCTGAATTTTCTGCTTTTAGAAAAAGAGATGACATTTTATCAGTTAATGGGACCATCACAGGGCAAGGCAGACAGCAGCATCACTTTCTCATAGCTGCTGCTCAGGCTGAGTCCTGGTGCACGGGCAGTGGGGTGTTGACTCAGGCCATCTCTCCAAGGGGCAGAGGGTCCCCAACAGCAACCTAAAACTCTTGGGCTTAAGCGATCCTCTTGCCTCAGCCTCCCAAGTAGCTGGGACTACAGGCACCTGCCACGATGCCAGGCAATTGGTTATAGGTGTCATTGTTGTTTGGCGGGCCCGGGTTGCATTTGAACCTGTCAGCTCTGGTGTATATGGCTGGCGCCTTAGCTGTTTGAGCTATAGGTGCCGAGCCTGTATTATTCTTAAAACTAAAATAGGTTCTATGAGGGATGGAAGGTCAGAGGGCACTGGCGCTGAGGGAAATAGGACCTGAAGCCAGACAGAGGCAGAGCTAGAGCCCTGGGAGGGCATACAGGTGTGCCCTGAGGCGGGTGTGGCCCATGCAACAGTGAGGGCTCAGCACCTCCCTGATTCCCTACACAAATGCTAACACCAAATCTGCAGGCCCCCTTTCTGCCAGGGAGCTGTGGAAGCACAGCTGTGCCCACCAGCACACCTCTAGGCCTACCTGGAACGGGTCCGTTTCCGGCTGGCCCCAGGGCTGCTGCTCACGCGGTAGGCAGTGGGGACACTTCTTTCTTCCCTCCGTCTCTCCGGAGAGTGGGCTCTCCTCCGAGGGGACCGCGAGCGTGACCTGGACAGGGGAGAGGCAGTGTTTCACTCTGCAGTCTGGCTGGCGGCCGCGTCTGTCCCTCTCCCTACAGTGAAGGCTGAGCTCACACCTCTGCAGACCCAGGGACTCCGAAGCCCTGCCCACCTCACTACTCTCCTGCTATAGAACTCACTCCCTGCTCCATGCTTGGCACACCATTGCTAAACTTCCACCTAATGTACAAAATTTACTCGGAGCCTGGAGCATGTGCTGCTATTTCAAATGGCCAATGGCCACCAATTCTCTACCAGTCAAGGTTTGATTGTGCACTAACAGCCAGCTCAGGTCATTGTCTCCCTTCCTCATGCTTCTGCCTGTTTCATTTCCCTATAAATTCTGGCTCATTGACATATCTGTTAACATCTGGATAGAAAAGGCAATGAAATTCCAGTGAATTTGTTCTACTTGTTTGAACAGTGGCAGTAAGAAGAAACCTAAGGTAATGAAGTTAGAGGGTCGCCTGGAAACTTCTTTTGCTCACACTACTCTCTGGCCTCTTAGCATTAATGATCAGGAAGAGGCTGCAGGTACTGGCATGAAGCCTAAAACCTCTAGTCCAAATCAGAATATGCCACTCTCATGATACTTTAAGCTAAATGATTTCAGTTTGTGAGATTTTGTGGCTATAATATTTATTCTTCCTTTTTGTGTGCCTGAGAAGACTCTATTGGTACAGTGACATAACCCACATGAGGCAATGAAGACCGGTGAGCCCCCTCACCCATTCAGGGTCAAGGTCCCTAACGTGGCCCCCTTAGCGATGGGTTCAGGACTTTTACTTTAGTTCTTTATTCATTCAGTAAAGTTACTATATTGGGAAGACCGGCAATAAGCAGAAATCTGGGAAAAAACCCCCACCATTTCTTTCCATTCTGTTCCCATGACAACCCACTCAAAAACAAAATAAAGAATGGTTTGATTTTGCCATTTAAAAAAGTTCTACATTGCATCATTTAAATTAAAATAACCCACCCCCAACAAAACTGGCTGCTGCTCTGTAGATGAGTGTGTGATCATGTTCCACCCTCTGGTGTCCTAGGGAAGGCCCTGAGCAGCCCTGACACACCATGGCTTGTGGCCTTGCCCACTGCAGGGCGGCTCTGGCATCACTGACTGTTAACTTATAAATGGTTTTGATTCTTCCCAGACCTTTCCTAAGATTTATATAACAGATTATTACAAAGGCGAGGTCAGTTAGACACCTTGACATTTTACCAGGTTTTCCCTCAAAAGAGCTCCGGGAGTCAAATCTGTTGGTGGCCGAGGCTGCCTGATAAGCTCCTTGCTCTGCTCCTGCTGTCACTGCCGAGCTGCTCTGTGTCCCTGGGGAGGCTGTGGCTCTGTGACACGGAGGCACACACTTCACATTCAGAGTAAAAGGTGCCGGGCTGGGCGCTACCAGATCCCTGAAAAAAGCTTTGCTTAATCAAAGCTATAGCGCCTACGGAATGCTTAACGCAGAATTCTACAATAGACTCAATAATCAGGAAAAATAAATTAGTTTTTAATGCCTGCAAACTCATAACTTTGAAATACAACACCATCTTGTAGTGGCTATTAGGATTAGATTTCTTTAAGGTGAAGCGGCTGTTATAAGTAGATTGTAGGTTATTTGGGACAAAAGCCCACTTCAGAATTGGGGGCATAAATACCATTAAATAAATCTTTAAGTTTTACTTTAATTAAGAAGCTTTAATGTCTTTCCTTCTGTTAATTAGGCTTTTCGTATTGACACACAGGGCAAGAAACAATAATTCCATTTTATAAGTAAATCATCTGTATAATGTGACCAGAGGCCTTCTTAAAAATGACACTCTGAATTAAAAACTTTCAAGTGTAATGCAATTCAGTTTTTCCTGAATAATCATTAATATTTCCTCTTAAAGGCATGAGACTTTTATCAACGATAAAATTCCAGAAATTTTATCTGAATGACAATATTTGTAACTAGCTTCTTTGCATCAATGTTTAACTATTTCACCTGATCCACTTTCTGTTTTCACCTTCCTACTCACAGGTCCTGAGACTGAACACGTGAACAAGCTCAGGGTCTGGGTCTAACCCAGCTGGGATGACCAGGAGACTCTCAACTTTTCATTTCTCTAAAGTTTAAACTGTGGATGAATTTCACCTACAAATATATCATCATTTCCTGAGCTTAGCAAACTGCCTGCTACCATTGCTTCTTTTGTATTCTGTGAAGTGTAGATGCCTTATGGCTTTACCAGGGTTTGGTTCCAATTCAGAGGAGCATGATAAATCTTACCACATGGGAAACGCCAAGCATTCCATCTCCCCCTTTAAGGGGGAGGATTAGGAGATGAAATTAATTACTCCTATTGGTTTGCCATATAGTTTTTCACAGGGAAAAGGACTGTGAGGAATCATGAACTTCAAACTACAATATATTACCAATTTTGCCTGCTTGAGTTCTTTTTGAATGTTAAAATAAAACTCTTAAAAATGCCATATTAATCTGTCCCCTTCCACCACCCAAAGTACTTGGGGAATCAATTTCTACAAAGAAATATGCCTTTATCACATAGATCCTCAATACTGGAAGATATCTTAAAACAAAGAAATTTAAAGATCTAGACCCCCTCCCAAGGCTGGACTAGTTCTAAAATGAATACCAGAGGCAATTTTACCAAAAGTTTAAAAAACAAACTTAGTTTCTAGTTTAAAAATACCTAAACCACTAAAATTAAATTTTAATTTTAGGCAGTAAATAAATTGCACGAGTATGTGTTCATTGAATTAAGATATAGAACTTGATGTGATATAGAAATACAATAGAAAAAAGTGTTACACTTTAATCAATGTTAATTTAAAAGACACTAAATACTACCTTGTCATAATTAGTATGATTTTTGAGAGGCAACATACTAGTTTTCCAAAGCTAAGATTTTTCTATGATTAATTTGCCTTTGGAGATCCAGGATCACCTATAATTTAGACACATCGAATAAATGGGGCTAGTAATGAGGATAGTATAGTCATGAAATAAAAATTCTTCGGGATATAAAAGGGCTTTCTAATCTTAACTCTCTACATTTTATATGTAATTTTAATATACACATTCCATGTACCACACTATCATAATTAGACATATCAACAACTGCAGTATTCTACTTGGGGCTGAAAGAAGTCATTAAAAACAATCAATTAGGTCGCATCAGGTCCAAGAAGCAAGTCTGCTATGTCCTATGTAGACACTATGTCTATGAGAGGTTATTCTATCTGAAAAGAGAGATAGTTGAAGGAAAAATGATGACAATTATCATCAGCACTTTCAATATTTTAGATGAAATTTACTTTTTATATTTCAATAATTCATATTACAGAGGAGATCACCCCCCTCCCATTTGTAATTATTTTAACACTTTGACCACTGGAGAGGGTTGATGCTGATGGAGTTTGGACTGAGGAGTGAATCTGTACTCTGTTTAGAAAAACAGAGCCCTCCCAGTGGGCGTGGGTTCCCCATCCTCAGAGGTGTAGAGGCAGAATTCTATGAGGAAAAGTGAAGGTGAGAAACGATCAGCTCTTTTAATGCACGTCCTCAGGCTCCAAAGACCACAAGAAAGCAGGTCTCTCGCTATCCTCAGTGATGCATCAGGCACCTGCCATTGCAGGGGCCAGTGCTGGCCAAAATGTGCTGGACAATTTAACACTTGGAAGGTTTTATTTCATGTTATTACTCTCATTTAAAAATAAAGTTGCACTCTCTATTTGTATTTTACTTGAACTACAAAATCAAACACGAAAGAGCTGACTCAGCAGTTACTTAAAATAGCATAATTTTGCTCATTCTTGTTGGTACTGTATACATAAAAATAATATAAAGTAAAAAAATTAAACAAAAGACCAATATAGGGCAATGCCTGTGGCTCAAAGGAGTTGGGTGCCGGCCCCATATACTGGAGGTGGCAGGTTCAAATCCAGCCCTGGCCAAAAACTGCAAAAAAAAAAAAAAAAAAAGACCAATATATAAAATAACTCAATCTATTACCAATTAGTCAACAAAAAGAACATAAAACTTAAAACTTAAAATTCCAAGTGTTAAATAAATACTTCCTGATCTTAAAACAATTGAAGGAAAGTTTATGAATAGTATATCATCTTTCTTTAAAACTGAATAGACAGGATATATTTAAATATCAGGCACCAGAATCTACTATGTTTGCTAAACAATTGACTTTTTTTTTTTTTTTTTTGAGACAGAGCCTCAAGCCGTTGCCCTGGGCAGAGTGTCATGGCATCACAGCTCACAGGAACCTCCAACTCCTGGGCTCAAGCAAGTCTCCTGCTTCAGCCTCCCAAATAGCTGGGACTACAGGCGCCCGCCACAATGCCTGGCTATTTTTTTGGTTGTAGACATCATTGTTGTTTGGCAGGCCCAGGTTGGATTTGAACCTGCCACCTCAGGTGTATGTGGCTGTTGCCTTAGCCGCTTGAGCCACAGGCGCTGAACCTAAACAAGTTGACATTAAACCTCAGCAAATCTCTTCACAATTACCAATCCCTAAGATTGGAGATTTATGAAGAAATTATACTTCCTTTTGTTTGAGCCATATGAAAAGAATGGGAAGAACTTTACTAAACATGGTTTATCAAGAGAAGGCTTATTTAGGCCTATATTATTTATCTTCATAATGTCACAGGAAACTTTCTCAAATAAGCAACTTAAAAAAAGTTTTGATAAATAATAGAAATTCCTGGGATGTATGAGCAAAGTTGTTCACTTAATTAAAAAATAAGTTTTATTCTTGTGTGCATAAGAGCAAGAAGTGATGAAATTTCTAAAGAACTAGCAAAAATGCATATAGTGAAAGATCAAATTTATCATGGAGGCAAATCCAATTTCATTGCAACAAAGTTTGTATAAATACTTATCAAATTTTTAGAGGTTGGTCTATATAAGAATAAGGAAATCATGTTATTTTTAGAGTACATTCAGAGGCAAATGTGTAAAATTTTATATGTGTATGTGTTTTTAGAAATACAGTTTCACTTTGTCGCCTGAACATAAGGGTAGTGGCATTAGCCTAGCTCATAGTAACATCAAACTCCTGGGCTCAAGCTATCCTCCTGTCTCAGTCTCCCAAGTAGCTGAGATTACAGGTGTGCATCACCACACTTGGCATTTTTCTGTATGTTGTAGAGATGGGGTCTTGCTATGCTCAGACTAATCTTGAACTCCTGACCTCAAACAAACCTCCAGCCTCGAATTCCAAAAGTGCTGGAATTATAGGCTTGAGCTACTACGCCTGGTCTATGCTTTTTTTTTTTTTAAGGGACAGTCTCACTTTTCTGCCCTCCATAGAGTGCTGTGATATCACAACTCATAGCAACCTCCAGCTCTTGGGCTTAGGTGATTCTCCTACCTCAGCCTCCCGAATAGCTGGGACTACAGGCATCCACCACAATGCCCAGTTATTTTTTGTTGCAGTTTGGCCGAGGCTGGGTTTGAACTCACCACCCTCGGTATATGGGGCCAGGGCCCTACTCACTGAGCCACAGGTGCTGCCTATGCTGCTTTTCTAAAAAACATAAAGCATACAGAGGAACTGCATTTTTCCTATGGAAAAGACCTAACATCATTTATAGAAGAAAAACCAGATTACAACACAAGTGCTGTGTTGGAGAGACTCAGAAGAGTTAAGCAATACAACAAATCAAAGGTCTGTTGAGAGTCCTAAAGATAGTATGTGCCTTTCTGAGCCTCCTGCAAGAGAGCCACTGGTTTTTTAAACTGTTATAGTAAGCAGTAAATTCCAAGACCCTTAAATATTTTTGTTATCTCTGTTGCTAGAAACATGAAGCTGCTATTTCAAAAACTAGCTCCTGGAGATGAAGACTTTTGGTTCAGTATCAACTCTTAGCAGAAGGTGTGCAGAGGCAGATCAATCACATGAGATAGATTTGCACTCTCCTCCACTCTACATGCATTGGCAGATGCTATGCAGGAGAATCCCAATATACACCAAGTGGTAGAGATTTCTTCTGTCTTGAAAACGTATGCAATTGAATGAAGTTAGCATGAGAAAGTTCATTCATACAAATAAAACAAGGATTCTCGACACACTACCCTGTGAATTTTTCACATATTCAGCAAATATGCTAGACTTGCTTCCAGGACCTGTTAAAATTTAAATAAATCCACTTTTTAAATATGGCAGTAGTTGATGAGCTTTGAAAAGTCTAAAACAAAAAACAGTTTTAAAAGATCTTACTTGGACTTGCAGGACACACACATGCACACCCACACGCGCCTGCGTAATGAAAGCTGCACTTATTTCAAACTCTCCACCCAGCTCTCCTGGGCATCAGCAGCAGGACACACCTCGTGCACACAGACAGAGGGACCACAGCAGCAGAGGGCGCAGCCCTGCACACCCACCTAGACCGCCGCACAGTCCGGTAGGCACTGGGAAGAGAATGCTTTGCTTTTGAGTGTGATCTAGACCTGGATTTGGACGATGAGTGATACTTGGGAGAACGTGATCTTGTTCGAGATCTTTTTTTGTGCTTTTTCTTTTTCTTTTCTTTTTCTTCTTCTCTTGGTGGATCTTTGCTTTTGCTTGAAGACCTTTCAGGTGGTTTAGCTTCTAAAGTAGGCAGAGGTCTGCCCCCAGTTGATAGAGGACAGGGCATAGCACTGGTTTCCTAGGAACAAAGGAAAATAGGTATTAACAGGGAAAATATGACATTTAAAAATATATTTTTATGGCTTGGCACCCATAGCACAGTGGTTACGGCACCAGCCACATACGTCGAAGCTGGTGGGGTTAAGCCCAGCCTTGGCCAGCTAAACAACGACAACTGCAACAAAAAATAGCTGGGCGTTGTGGCGAGCACCTGTGGTCCCAGCTACTTGGGAAGCTGAGGCAAGAGAATCACTTAGGCCCAAAAGAGTTCGAAGTTGCTGTGAACTATGATGCCACAGCATTCTACCCAGGGTGGCAGCTTGAGACTCTGTCTCAAAAGAAAAAACAAACAAAAAAACCCATAAATGCATCAATAGACCAAGTTATGATTTAATAAAAAATAATTTAAAAAAGATAACTCCACTGAAATAATAGACAAATTTGCAAAAGCTTTAAAAATAAAAACTGACTATATTACCACAAAATAAAAAATATATATAACAATTTGACATTGGATTCCTCACACCAATAACATAGCAAGGCCCATGTCTTCTCTGTGGCTATCTAAAAGGACCTCCCTGGCAGCTCTGGGAAAGTGACTCCTTGGATGCTCAAGGACTAAGCAGGCATCACCCCATTTATAGCAGCTCCTACACTAGGCTATAAGCTGCTCCATTTAATGAAAGGAACATGGCTCAGGGCCTGTGGCTCAAGTGGCTAAGGCGCCAGGCACATACACCTAACGTGGTGGGTTTGAATCCAGCCTGGACCTGCCAAACAACAATGATGGCTGCAACCAAAAAACAGCCAGGCATTGTGGCAGGTGCCTGTGGTCCCAGCTACTTGGGAAGCTGAGGCAGGAGACTCACTTGAGCCCAGGAGTTGGAGGTTGCTGTGAGCTGTGATGCCACAGCACTCTACCCAGGGGGATAACTTGAGGCTCTGTCTCAAAAAAAAAAAAAAAAAAAAGAAAGGAGCACAGTAATAAAGACAATATGTTAGAAAAAGAAAACTTGTTTTCTTAAGATTCCCAAACATCTAACATTAGGTTTTTTATGAACCTCTGTAGTACTCTGAAAATAATTTTTATTTATTTATTTAGAGACAGAGTCTCACTTTGTCACCCTCGGTAGAGTGCCATGGCATCACAGCTCACAGCAACCTCCAGCTCTTGGGCTTAGGTAATTCTCCTGCCTCACTGAGCCACAGGCACCACTCTGAAACTAATTTTTAAAGGTCTAAACCAGTGGTTCTCCACCTGTGGATCATGACCCCTTTGGGGGTCAAATGACCCTTTCACAGGGGTTGCCTAAATATATCCTGCATATCAGATATTTATATTATGAGAGATAACAGTAGCAAAATTACAGCTAGGAAGTAGCAACAAAAATAATTTGATGGTTAGGGGGTCACCTCAACATGAGGAACTGTATTTTTTTTTTTTTGGGACAGAGCCTCAAGCTGTCCCCCTGGGTAGAGTGCCATGGCATTACAGCTCACAGCAACCTCCAACTCCTGGGCTCAAGCGAGTCTTTTGCCTTTGCCTCCTAAGTAGCTGGGACCACAGGCGCCCACCACAACGCCCGGCCATTTTTTTTTTTTTTGATTGCAGCCGTCATTGTTGTTTGGCGGGTCCGGGCTGGGGATTCGAACCTGCCACCTTAGGTGTACGTGGCTGGCGCCTTAGCCAGTTGAGCTATAGGTACCAAGCCAACATGAGGAACTGTATTAAAGGGTCGTGGCATTAGGAAGGTTGAGAACCACTGGCCTAAATTAAATGGGGTTCCTCTCTGATTTTTTAATTATCTGAGTATCACATAGGAACAGAAGAGCATACAAATCCTAAATGCGTAAGTGATGAATTTTCACAATCAGAGCATCAGTATCCAGATCAAGAACCAGCTGCTTGTGCCCTGTAAAGAGCTATTCATGTTAAGGCTACAGCCATCTGCCTCAGCCCTCCCCTCTTCCCTGAGAAAGGTTTATCCTCAATCTACTCTTATGGGCCACAACTTCCAGACACAGGGAGAGATCTGTAATTTATCATTTTATGCCTTGAGGGCTGGGTTGTAAGATTTAGGAAAACTGTTGGCTTGGCACCTATGGCTCAAGTGGCTAAGGCGTCAGCCACATACACCTAAGGTGGTGGGTTCAAATGCAGCCCGGGCCTGCCAAACAACAATGATGGCTGCAACCAAAAAATAGCTGGGCATTGTGGCAGGCACCTGTGGTCTTAGCTACTTAGGAGGCTGAGGCAGGAGACTCACTTGAGCCCAGGAGTTGGAGGTTACTATGAGCTGTGATGCCACAGCACTCTATCCAGGGGGACAGCTTGAGGCTCTGTCTCAAAAAAAAAAAAAAAGAAAGAAAGAAAACTGTTCATATTCGGCCTGGCCTCCAGGCAGCAATCCCCCCCTCCCTGTCTAGAGCCAGTGGGAACAAAGGATGGTGCTGGCAAATCTGCACCTGCTGGGAGGAGGTCTTCCTTGCCTCAGTTCCTCTCCTTGGGTCTGCCTGATCTTTGAATTGTGAATTTTGGATGAAGGTCACTCCTTCCAGTGTGTGGATATGGACCAGAAAGTTCCACCCTCCCTGGCCATAGTGCTGTGATTAATTAAGAAGGACATGACCTAAGCCAGGCTATCAGGGTCAAAGAGATTCACTCCCAAAACTTCTGTGAGCACCATCTTACAACCTACTGTTGTGAAAGGTGATACTCTTGGTTGCAGAATATGTCATGTCTCTGCAAAGAAAAGCACCTCCAATCCTGACTGCATGCTATCTTCACTCAAGTACTACTTGAGTTTTCCAAGGAACCAGGGTTGCCTTTGGGATGTAATTTTTTTTTTTTTTTTGAGACAGAGTCTCACTGTTGCTCCCAGTAGAGTGTTGTAGCATCATAGCTCACAGCAACCTCAAACTCTTAGGCTCAAAAGATCCTCTTGCCTTAGTCTCCCAAGTAACTGGGACTACAGGTGCCAATGTACAGGTACAATGCCTGGCTATTTATTAGAGATGGGGTCTTATACTTGCTCAGGCTGGTCTTGAACTCATGAGCTCAAGCAATCCACTTGCCTCGGCCTCCCAGTGTGCTAGAATTACAGGCGTGAGCCACCACGCCCTGCCTGTGATATAATTTTGAGAATACAACAAAAGTGATCAAAACATAAATCATCACTAGATGTGTATGGGGGTGTGTGGCAGCAGACATGTGTGAGTTTAAGTAAAGTCTGGAAGACATCAAAGAAGAACTTCTGGGCTCGGCTCAACCGGCTAAGGCGCCAGCCACGTACACCTAAGGTGGGGGGTTCGAATCCCCAGCCCGGACCTGCCAAACAACGACGGCTGCAACCAAAAAAAAAAAAAAAACAAAAAAACAGCCGGGCGTTGTGGCGGGCACCTGTGGTCCCATCTACTTGGGAGGTGGAGGCAGGAGACTTGCTTGAGCCCAGGAGTTGGAGGTTGCTGTGAGCTGTAATGCTACGGCAGTCTACCCAGGGGGACAGCTTGAGGCTCTGTCTCAAAAAAAGAAATTCTGAAAAACAGTCATTTATGAAAGTATTTAAAAGCTTATTGCCCACCACTTTTGTTAACACTAGAAAATAATATTGATTAGTGCTTTTATCACAACCAAGTATTTTGTAAGAAATTAGCACATGAACTAGCAACTATTATTTCCTGCTGTAGCAAAAAGAACTACTGAAAAGCAGATTGACTTTATGTTTGACTGCATTTGTAAATGAAAGAATCTTATTTGCAAAGTAACATCACATTAAGTATGAGATGGGACAATCCTAGGCGACAGCACTGCTCTTAAAAGCTTTGTACTTGGCTCGGTGCCTATAGCTCAACAGGCTAAGGCGCCAGCCACGTACACCTAAGGTGGTGGGTTCGAATCCCCAGCCTGGACCCGCCAAACAACGACGGCTGCAACCAAAAAATGGTCGGGTGTTGTGGCGGGTGCCTGTGGTCCCAGCTACTTGGGAGGCGGAGGCAAGTGACTCGCTTGAGCCCAGGAGTTGGAGGTTGCTGTGAGCTATAATGCCACGGCACTCTACCCAGGGGGACAGCTTGAGGCTCTGTCTCAAAAAAAAACCAAAAAAAACCTTCGTACTTATTTGGGCATCGCAGGCTCTCCCCATCTGCCTCCTGCAACCATCCAGCTTGGCTGCTGCCCAAGTGAGCGTGACTGTCCTCTATCTACCACTTAAGGACTTGAAGGTCTTTGGCCCTTGAATGCCCTCACTATTCTGTCACCTTTCCCAGCTGCCACAGCTCCTCAAGACCCCGCTGTGAAACCTTCTTACTCCTGGTCTCGGAGCCTCCACCTTCAGTGCTGGGGCCTACGGAGCTGTCCTGATAGAAATGCTCATGTGCCAACATGGATGGCACAAATGTAATTTTATGGCCACTGGTTAGCAAATAAGCTTCTGATTCATATCCCAAAGTGCCATGGCAACTTGAACATAATGAAGACTCTGCAAACACATGCTGATTCTTGTTCTTATTTCCTTTCCAAACTTTTGTTGAACTAGTAAACTTGGACAGATCAGTAACTTGAAAAAATTATTGGAATCTGACTGTATGTTAAAGGGTTCAATGGAGTCTTCTGATTTCTCTTCATTCTGAATTCAGAGCATACATATACCCCAAGAACAAAGGCACTATATACACAGGCTTATAACACTGCTTACGCATATTCCTTAACACATTTTACATAGTATCTTCCTAGGCTAATAAGCATACCATAACACATCCTATAAGTTGTACCTGAATATGTGAGAGCACTTCTCCTAATGATTGCTGGAACTGAACAGACAAGTGTGCAGAAATAGATCAGGTACAAACGAGAATTTAGTATACAACAAAGCAGCCTCTTTAAATTAACAGGGAAAAGATATATGGTTTAGTGAATGTGCTGTGTCTGGCTCTAAGCTTCTCAAGCTGAAATAAATTCCAAGTGTGGCAGATCAAAATGTGCAAAAGGGAAAAACGTTTATAATATTGATGACAAACAACTAACATAAAATAGTAGAGACAAAGACAACCAGAACAGAAATGGGCAAAGGCTACAAAGAAGCCAGTTCATAAGGCAGCAAAAATTGGCAAGAAACAGTGAAAACGTTATTTGGTGTCACTTACAACTAAAATATGCAAATGAAAGCAGACACCATTTTCCCACCTACCAGACTGACAAGAATTAAAAAGGCTGATGATAATGGATGTTGACAGGGGGCTGAGGAAACTTACTTTCACACCCTGTGGAGGCAAACAAAACTGCTACAATCCTTTTGGAGGGCAATTTAGCTGTATCTCAAATTAAAAAACCAATTCCACTGGACATGTGAGCTCCTGCCTATAGTCCCAGCTACTAAGGAGGCCGAAGTGGAAGAACTGTTTAAGCCCTGGAGTTTAAGAGCAATGTGGGCAACACAGTGAGCTCTTAGTTCAAGAAAAACAAAACAACAATGATTTAAGGATAAATTACTTATAGTCACTCAGCCAATAAATATTTACTGAGTGCCCAAGACACCCAGGCATTACCTAAGCATTGATACAGAAAGATCTCCACTACAAGTGACCAAGTCAGATGTCAGAATAATGTACATGGTCAGAATGGTCTCATTATTGTAATTTCTGTTTCTTTGACTGTCTGAGACAGAGTTTCACTCTGTTGCCTAGGCTGGAGTGCAACAGAGCATCATCATAGCTTCACTGCAGATGCCAATGCCTGGGCTTAAGTGATCTTCCCACCTCAGCCTCCCCAAATACTCAGATTACAGGCATGAGTTACCATCAATACTACCCTTCTACAGTATTCTAAATAGTATATAAACAGATATTTTCCCCTCCACAATATATAAGAAACAAAATGTAGCATATAGATACAATGGAATTCAGAAAATTCAGACACATGCTAAAATGTGAATGAACTTTGAAAACAGATAGAAAGGACAAAATACTGTAGGATCCCAATTATGTGAGATACCCTGACAGCAGATCCACAGTGATAGTAAGAAGAACAGGGGCTGCCAAGGCCTAGGATGAGGAACAGGGTTACTGCTTAATGGTCAAAGAGTTTTGGTTTTGGAAGAGGAAAGTCCTGGAGATGGATGGTGTTAATGGTTTCACCATGTGAACATACTTGTCACTAAACTGTATACTTGAAAAAAGGGCTGAAATGGTAAGCTTCATGTTGTGAATATTTTACCACAATAAAAATCCCAAAATAAATTTAAAAAGTCATTTCCATAGGAATTTCATTTTAAACCTTTCTTTAGCATTTGAACTTTTTTTTTTTTTTGAGACAGAGTCTCAAGCTGTCCTCCTAGGTAGAGTGATGTGACATCACAGCTCACAGCAACTCCTGGGCTCAAGTGAGTCTCCTGCCTCAGCCTCCCAAGTAGTTGAGACCACAGGCGTCTACCACAACATCTGGCTATTTTTTGGTTGCACCCATCATTGTTTTTTGGCGGGCTGAGGCTGGATTTGAGCCTGCCACCTTAGGTGTATGTGCCTGGTGCCTTAGCCACTTGAGCCACAGGTGCCGAGCCTAGCATTTGAACTTTTTATTTATTTATTTTTTTTGAGATAGGAGCCTCCAGCTGTCCCCGTGGGTAGAGTGCTGTGGCTTCACAGCTCACAGCAATCTCCAACTCCTGGGCTCAAGCGAGTCTCCTGCCTCTGCCTCCCAAGTAGCTGGGACCACAGGCGCCCGCCACAACGCCTGGCTATTTTTTTTGGTTGCAGCCATCATTGTTGTTGGGCGGCCTGGGCTGGATTTGAACCCGCCACCTTGAGTGTACATGGCTAGCGCCTTAGTCACTTGAGCCACAGGCGCCAAGCCTGAACTTTTAATCATATGGATACATCACTGTTATGAAAAGCAAAATAAAAATAGAAAAGTACCTGTTTTTAAGGCAAATAAGTAGCACCATGGCAGTTTTCAGTGAGCAGATTATGAGGCAGTGACATTCCTGCCAAGGGTTGTACCCTGTAGTGTCCCTATGCCACCCTGTGTGCCCCTGCTTGTTCTGCAGAGCTGGCCTGGGCTGGTCCCTGCCCCAACAGATCTGAGATACCAGGAGCTCTTACAACGCTGACTCTCTTAGCCTTACAGGTTTGTTGGCCAGAGCATGAGGTGGCCAAACCCAAGCCTGTCTTGAGTCCTCCTGGACTCTAAGAATTCTACATCTAAGTAATTGAGTCAAATTTTCCAATACCGATGAGTAAAAGGTACATTACAATATTTATTAAGGTCAAGGGTAACCTGTCCCTAGAGGTTGTTTAGACTAAAAATATTTTAAGTTTGAATCTTATTTATGATAATGCCGATTTAAATATTTTTGTTTCAAAGCAATTAAAGACATTTATCACCACCATCTGCTACTACTATTATGTTTCTATTGAAATAGCTTAGAAGCTATAATCTGTGTACACAATACATATATACCCACCCCAGGGAGGTCATCTGAGTGATTTAAACACTCATTTCTATGTTTTATAGATTCAAAACCAATGCTTAGAAACAGGAAAGGTAAGAGAAGCCACACATAAAAATAAAAGGATAAAGGCCCAAGATGTAGCCTACTCTGTGTTTGTAAGAAAATGATCCCGGCAGCTGTGATGAGGCAACACAGCAGATGGGAAAAGTGTGGGTTAATGACAAATATCACAGTGGTGACTGAGTTTCATTAGGAATCTTATTAGAACACACACATGCAGCCATGTAATAATTATAGCAGTGACTGCCATAATTATATCTTCACCAGAAATCTTATTAGAACATACACATGCAGCCATGTAATATAATAAATAAGCTAAAATTTTTTTTGCAGCTTTTTTCTTTTCTTTTTTTTAAAACCCAGTCTTACTCTTGCCTCAGGCTTAGAAAGCTGACTCAGCCCCTAGCAGAATGCTAAAAATCTGAACTCAGAATGCTGCTTTCCACAGAAAAACAAATAAACCCAATGACTACAAACAGAGAATTAGTTTTGAATAATGGCCTGGACTCTCAGAAATGTCAATGTCATTAAAGTCAGAAAAGTGCCTGTTCTGTACTCAGGGAAAAACCAGCTATGAAAGACATTTGGGGACACAGAAATGTGCCTACAGCCTACAGAGGATATACTGTCATCAACATCCTTTTTTGAAACACATGCAGGAGCACTCAGGGGAGAGCTGCCCCTTGTATGCAAGTGGTCATATGTGGTCAAGTGATATTGACCCACATGGTGCAATAGGGTTGTCTTACTATTCTTTCAATTTATCTGAAGGTTCAAAGCTTTTCAAAAAGTAAAATTCTTGGAGTTGCTACTTTTTTTTTTTTTAAGAGAGATCAGGTGAAGAAAGGTTTCTTTTTTTTTTTTTTGAGACAGAGCCTCAAGCTGTCCCCCTGGGTAGAGTTTCATGGCATCACAGCTCACTGCAACCTCCAACTCCTGGGCGTAAGCAAGTCTCCTGCCTCTGCCTCCCAAGTAGCTGGGACCACAGGTGCCCGCCACGATGCCTGGCCATTTTTTGGTTGCAGCCATCATTGTTGTTTGGTGGGCCGGGCTGGATTCGAACCCGCCACCTTAGGTGTATGTGGCTAGCGTTTTAGCCACTTGAGCCACAGGTGCACAGCCTGAAGAAAGATTTCTTTACAATGACTCTTTTGACCTGCTCTTAAAAAAACATAAAGCCAAAAATTTTAAACTACTCTTTAATTGTGGATCTACAACTCATTCTAACATCATGGTCCAAATAGGTCCAAAGTAGGCCTTTCACTTATCTAATATAGTAGGACTAGCTATGAGGATGCTCTGTGTTACGGGTTTGACAGAGACAATCCTGTGACCCTCAATGGAGCTGTCACATTCTATCACTTTTTGTACTTTTTTTTGAGACAGAGCCTCAAGCTGTCCCCCTGAGTAGAGTGCCCTCACATTACAGCTCACAGCAACCTCCAACTCCTGGGCTCAAGCAAGTCTCCTGCCTCTGCCTCCTAAGTAGCTGGGGCCACAGGTGCCCGCCACAATGCCTGGCTATTTTTTAGTTGCAGCCATCATTGTTGTTTTGGCAGGCCCAGGCTGAATTTGAACCCGCCACCTTAGGTGTATGTGGCTGGCACCTTAGTCACCTGAGCCATAGGCACTGAGCCTCACTTTTCGTACTTTAAAAAAGTTTTCCAAGATATTCTAGGACCTCTAAAAGAATCTCTAGATATTCTTCAAGTATAGTTTAAACAACTCTGGGAGGCTGAGGGGGGTGGATTGCCTGAGCTCAGGAGCTCCAGACTAGCCGGAGCAAAATCAAGACCCTGTCTCTTAAAACAGCTGGGCGTTATGGCGGGTGACTGGAGTCCCAGCTACTCAGGAGGCGGAAGTAAGAGGATTGCTTGAGCCCAAGAGATTGAGGTTGCTGTAAGCTATGACACCACAGCATTCTATGAAGGGTGACAAAGTGAGACTCTGTCTCAAAAAAAAGTATGAATATAAAATAAAATTCACAAATAAAATGCTACAAAGAATCTGAAATAAAACTTAAAAGATTCTAAATCAACATAATTAGAAAACAGCAAAGTTTTCAGGGATCATGATTAACTGCTACCACCACCATTGCCACTACTATGTGAGTCTTCCCCAGGCCTCCAGTCTCAGGTCCTGCTCTGAGAACTTCAGGCCACAGGAGCCTCCTAAGGCAGCCACATACATCTTGGGTCACAACACTGTGGAAGGGGCCACTTACTCCCAGAGTCTGCACTCTCAACTGCCTCTCTACTAAGACAATGGTGACCACACTTTTTTTTTTTTTTTGAGACAGTCTTATTATGTTGCCCTCAGTAGAATCCCGTGGCATCACCGCTCACAGCAACCTCAAACTCTTGGGCTTAAGCAATTTTCTTGCCTCAGCCTGCTAGTAGCTGGGACTATAGGACCCACCACAAAGCCTGGCTATTTTTTTGTTGCAACTGTCATTGTTTTATCTAGCCGGGGCTGTGTTCGAACCTGCCAGCCTCGGTTTATGTGGCTGGTGCCCTACCTACTGAGCTATAGGGACTGCCGACCAGCTGGTTTTTAGAGATAGAGTGTTGCTTTAGCTCAGGCTGGTCTTGAACTGGTGAACTCAGGTGATCCACCTACCTTGGTCTCCCAGAGTGCTGGGATTACAGGTGTGAGCCACTGTACCCTAGGGTGACCAGACGTCCTTTTCAACAATTTGTCCTGCTTCCCGCACCATTTTAAAAAAGTCCCAATTTTTGGAAAGAATGCACGAACGGGCGGGAGAACAGGAAGGGAATATATGGTTTTTGGCTGCCATGTGGCTATTTCGCCAGAATATGAGTTTTATATTATTTTTGTTAATTTTATAATGTTAAACTGTAATAATAGCAAATAATTGTTGAGAAGTGATTATTGAGAACTGCTTATCAAAGTTTGCATTGTTGTCAGGCTCTGCCCTGCCCCATCCCCTGCCCAGCCCCGCAGCCATGTTGTCCTGCTTTATAAATGTTAAAATCTGGTCACTCTACTGTACCCAGACCATTTCTTCCTATTTTTAATTAAAACAGACATTGACACAGATGCTGGCACAAAGGTTTCTGCCTATGAGCTCAACACAGTGTCAGCTGTGGAAGAGGTACTCTAGCACTGCTGCTCAGCACAGTTCACCAGTGGGCCCTTCCTGGAGGGACAGCTCTAAAGCATAGGTGCTAACCTGGGACCCAAAGGTCTGAGAATTTCCTGAGATCAGAGCCAGCATTTGGATGTGCACTATAGGAGGAACATCAGAGCCAGCATTTGGATGTGCCTATAGCTATAGGAGGAACATCATCTTTCTTACAAGAGGCACAGTTGGAGAGGCAGAGTCTGTCATACCATGTAGGAAGGGGCTGGTGGGTCAGAGCCAGGCCAGAGACACGAGCAGCCAGTAGACCCACACCTTCACCTGCCTTTATCCCCCACAAGCTGACTGGGAATCTCCTTAACATACCTCTACACTGAAAGGACTCTCCTCAACTTTCACAACTTCTGCTTCTGGCAGAGGATTTTTTAAGGTCTGTAAAAATAATGCTGCTTTCCTTTTACGTTCTGCTTGAAGCTGCTTCTCTTTTGACTCCTTAGATGCCTGAGCCAGCTTTTCCCGGGCAGCAGCTGCAAGGCGGTCCTCCAGCTTTTGCTTTGCTTAAAAAAAAAAGAAAAGAAAAGAAAGAAAGAGAAGTTTAGAGTAAGCAGTATTTTATCTTGCTATCCTAATTTTCAAGGTAGCAAAAGGGTCTTACACTGAATACAGATATTTAAAAAAAATGAACGATACAAATTTCAGAACAGATACACACATTGGATAAATCAAATTTTGAATTAGTTTATAACGCCTTTTTAACGTTTTAATTGCGAAGTCAGAAAGCTGATGGGATTCCACACTAGTGAAAGCTGAAATAATGGAACCCTCGATTATGGCTCTCACAAACATGTATCCAAAGTATTCACACCAGGCAATGAATACTCTATGAAAAGTGTTTTATTCCAAATATTCTGACAGTTGTCAAGTCTACACACAGGAAGTACAGATTCACATACACAAGCATGAATACAAGTCTGCTTAGGGAGAGGACCACAGCACAAGGTTAATTTCTTGATAAGAAGGCATATTGTGGTTAAAAAATTACCTTTTATAAACGTTGCTTTATCTGTTTGTGTGTATACAGAAGAAGCAATTTAAGAAAATCAGTTAGAATAGATAAAAACCACAAATGCAATCATTAATTAACTCTTTAATGAAGGATATAATTTATTTTGGAGGAGGGGTAGGAAGACGATTAACATGTCCCAAAGCACTGCTGGCTGTGGGTTGGGGTGTGCAGTGGACTGTGACCCATGAAGATGAGCCCAGCCTGGAAGTCTGCTAGGCACACACCATCTTCAAGGGCCCGGTGGTTTTTCAGGGAGACAGCCTCACAATAGGGCATCTCCTTGTTTGGTGCATCAGCCTGAGCTGGGAATGCAGGCTGCACATTCCACCCTGGGGCTGCCGACCCAGCACAAAGAGAGTTCTACTAGAGCACTCTACTGTGGCCCATTAGTGTTAAGTTGGCCACCGAGGCTTCTCAACAAAAAAATCGCCAAAGGCATCTGACACTCTGCAAAGAGCAGAGCTCATCATCTGACAGAGTTTTTGAAACCTCAGACATGGTACACAACTCCCAAACGGTTCTGATTCCAAAGGCCTGAGATTCTATTTGGCAGTCTCAGTAATTTTGACTTAGCAGAAAAATCTTATATTTATGTATTTTCTTTCTTTCAAGAAGTTCAAAAGCTATCGACAAACCTTGCTTTGCTTCTAGCTCCTCCTGGGTAAGTTGAGGCTTCTTCTCCTCAACAACTACACAGGGTGGGGCAACTGCCGGGTTAGTGTGTGCAGCACTACTAGAACTTTCTTGGCCTTCTTTGCTTTCTTCATCATCATCACTGTCATCATCTAGCTTAACACGATTTTTTTCCAGGGGAAGTAGATCATTTTCTTTGGCCTTGATTGCAAAGCTTATTGGAGCAAATGAAGCTAGTGAGGAAAGGTGAAAATTGTGATACATTTTTAGGTAACTAGAAGCACAGAGCAGAAATTGTCACAGGCCCTACCACCCACCTGAGCGTCAACTGGTGGTAAGGGGACAGCTAGTGTGGAGCCACATCTTATGCCAGATTCTACAGTGGACTGATGTTCGTGCTGTCCAAGTAGTCCTGTTAAATGCCCACTGCATGTAGCACAGGGTGGCTCCTGGTGAGAGGACTGCACCACCTGAGTGCTGCACAGAGATGGCCATCCTGGGCCCACAGGACGCACTTGCTGATGTCAAAGTATGCTATCTGCAATTTTCAATGATTAATTCTTAATCATTTTACCATTTTTTTTTTTTTTTGAGACAGAGTCTCACTATGTCACCCTGGGTAGAGTGCCGTGGAGTCACAGCTCACAGCAACCTCCAACCCTTGGGCTTAAGCAATTCTCTTGCCTGAGTCTCCCAAGTAGCTGGGACTATAGGTGCCTGCCACAGTGCCTGGCTATTTTTTGGTTGTAGTTGTCATTGTTGTTTGGCAGGCCCAGGCTGGATTGGAACCTGCCGGCTCTGGTGTATGTGGCTAGTGCCTTAACCTCTCAGCTACAGGCACTGAGCCAATCATTTTACTTTTATAAAAACGTTTTCATGGCTCAGTATATTGCTGAATAAGCTTAAGTAGGCATATGATGTGACTCCACTATAAATAAAAAGGTTATCTTTAAGAAAAATCAAAGCAATAATTATGGAATCCATTCTTTTATTCAGCAAACATTTTTGCCTAGTTTGTGATAGGCATTATGTTAGGTCAGTCTCTACAAGAAAATGTTAAACACAGAATAACAGGTGGTGCAATTTTTACCCCCTAGAATGTTTGGAAAACTTAACTTCAGAAGAAACACAAAGGTCCAAAAGGAAAATATTTCCATCCTTACCCACTCAACATAGAATCCCTTTAATGTTTCATAGATAAGTCTTGATGAGAGCTAACTGAATGCAATAAAACACTTTATTTTAAAATTCTGTGAATATATATTTATGAGGGTATTCAAGTAAATCTCAATGAAGGAGAATTTTAAGTGCACTGCAAACCTGCTAACTTTGATTGAGAGATTTTTTTTTTTTTTTTTTTTTGAGACAGAGCCTCAAGCTGTCCCCCTGGGTAGAGTGCCATGGCATTACAGCTCACAGCAGCCTCCAACTCCTGGGCTCAAGCGAGTCTCTTGCCTCCGCCTCCCAAGTAGCTGGGACCAC
>CAUYTI010071937.1:0-33484 GCA_963575145.1 Galago senegalensis | reverse complement strand
CCATGACCTGGCGATTATGAATTGGGCTGCAATAAACATTCTGATACAAATGTCTTTGTTGTAATGCGATTTTTGGTCCTCTGGGAATATACCCAACAAAGAAATTGCAGGGTCAAATGGCAGGTCTATTTTTAGTTCTCTAAGTGTTCTCCAGATGTCTTTCCAAAAGGAACGTATTAGTTTCCATTCCCACCAGCAGTGTAGGAGTGTTCCCTTTTCTCCACATCCACGCCAACATCTCTGGTTTTGGGATTTTGTGATATGGGCTAATCTCACTGGAGTTAGATGATACCTCAGAGTAGTTTTGATTTGCATTTCTCTGATGTTTAAGGATGGTGAGCATTTTTTCATGTATCTGTAGGCCTTACGCCGGTCTTCTTTGGAGAAATTTCTATTCAAGTCTCTTGCCCATCCTGAGATGGGGTCACTCGTTTTCTTCTTGCTAATACGTTTAAGTTCTCTATGGATTCTAATGGAAGTCTTAGCCATCACAATGAGGCAAGAGAAGACAATAAAGAGTATACAAATAGGGTCAGAGCAGATCAAACTTTCGTTCTTTGTAGATGATATGATTTTATACCTGGAAAAACCCAGGGACTCAAACACAAAACTCTTAGACATGATCAAGGAATACAGTAGTGTCTCAGGATACAAAATCAATGCTCACAAATCAGTAGCTTTGATATATACCAGTAACAGTCAAGCTGAAAAAAACAGTCAAGGACTCCATTCCTTTTACAGTAGTGATAAAGAAGATGAAATATTTGGGAATTTACCTAACAAGGGACATGCAAGATCTCTATAAAGAGAATTATGAAACTCTGAGAAAAAGTATAGCTGAAAATCTTAACAAATGGAAAAACATACCATGCTCATGGCTGGGAAGAATAAGCATTTTTTTTTTTTTATTGTTGGAGATTCATTGAGGGTGCAAGAAACAGGTTACACTGATTGCATTTGTTAGAAACAGTCCCTCGTACAATTGTATCTTGCCCCACAAAGGTGTGGCACACACCAAGAACTCACCCCCTCCCTCCTTCCCTCTCTCTGCTTTTCCACTCCCCCACCCCCTCCCTCATTCTTTCTCTCTCTGCTGTCCCCTTCCCACACCCCCACCATGTCATTAACTGTCATTAATTGTCCTCATATTAAAATTGAGTATATAGGATCCATGCTTCTCCATTCTTATGATGCTTTACTAAGAATAATGTGTTCCACTTCCATCCAAGTTAATACAAAGGCTGTAAAGTCTCCATTTTTTCATGGCTGAATAGTATTCCATGGTAGACATATGCCACAGCTTGTTAACTCATTCCTGGGTTGGTGGGCATTTAGGCTAGTTCCACATTTTGGCGATTACAGATTGAGCTGCAATAAACAGTCTAGTGCAAGTGTCCTTATGATAAAAGGATTTTTTTTCCTTCTGGGTACATGCCCAGTATGGGATTGCAGGATCAAATGGAAGATCCAGCTTGAGTTCTTTGAGGGTTCTCCATACTTCCTTCCAAAAAGGTTGTATTAGTTTGCAGTCCCACCAGCAGTGTAAAAGTGTTCTCTTTTCTCCACATCCACGCCAGCATCTGCAGTTTTGAGATTTTATGATATGGGCCATTCTCACTGGGGTTAAAAGGTATCTCAGGGTGGTTTTGATTTGCATTTCTCTAATAATTAGGGATGATGAGCATTTTTTCCTATGTTTGTTAGCCATTCGTCTGTCTTCTTTACAGAAGATTCTATTCATGTCTCTTGCCCATTGATATATGGGATTGTTGGCTTTTTTCATGTGTATTAATTTGAGTTCTCTATAGATCCTAGTTATCAAGCTTTTGTCTGGTTCAAAATATGCAAATATCCTTTCCCATTGTGTAGGTTGTCTATTTGCTTTGGTTGTCTCCTTAGCTGTGCAGAAGCTTTTCAGTTTAATTAAGTCCCATTTGTTTATTTTTGTTGTGGTTGCAATTGCCACAGCAGTCTTCTTCATTAAGTCTTTCCCCAGGCCAATATCTTCCAGTGTTTTTCTTATGCTTTCTTTGAGGATTTTTACTGTTTCATGCCTTAAATTTAAGTTCTTTATCCATCTTGAATCAATTTTTGTGAGTGGAGAAAGGTGTGGGTCCAGGTTCAGTCTTTTACATGTGGATATCCAGTTCTCCCAGCACCATTTATTGAATAGGGAGTCTTTTCCCCAGTGTATGTTCTTGTTTGTTTTATCAAAGATTAGGTGGTTGTAAGATGTTAGTTTCATTTCCTAGTTTTCTATTCAATTCCAAATGTCTATGTCTATTTTTGTGCCAGTATCATGCTGTCTTGACCAATATGGCTTTGTAGTACATCCTAAAATGTGGTATGCTGATGCCCCTGGCTTTGTTTTTCTTATAAGAACTGCCTTGGCTATATGGGTTTTTTTCTGGTTGCATACAAAATGCAGAATCATTTTTTCCAAGTCTTGAAAGTATGATGTTGGTATGTTAGTAGGGATGGCATTGAATTGGTAGATTGCTTTGGGAAGTATAGACATTTTAACAGTGTTGATTCTTCCCAGCCATGAGTATGTTCTTCCATTTGTTAACATCCTCTGCTATTTCATTTCTTAGGGTTTCATAATTTTCTTTGTAGAGGTCCTTCACTTCTTTTGTTAGGTATATCCCTAGATATTTCATTTTCTTTGAAGCTATGGTGAAGGGAGTTGTTTCCTTAATTAGCCTCTCATCTTGGCTGTTATTGGCATATACACAGGCTACTGACTTGTGGACATTGATTTTATATCCTGAGACATTAACTGTATTTTTTGATGACTTCCAGGAATCCTGTGGTTGAGTCTTTGGGGTTCTCTAAGTATAAGATCATAATATCAGCAAAGAGAGAGAATTTGACCTCCTCTACTCAAATGTGGATTCCCTTTCATTTCCTTATCTTACCTAATTATATTGGCTTAGAACTTTCAGTACTATGTTGAATAGTAATGCTTATAGAGGACAGCATTCTCTGGTTCCAGTTCTATGAGGAAAAGCTTTCAGTTTTACTCCATTCAGTAAAATATTAGGTGTGGATTTGTCATAGATAGCTTCGATCAGTTTAAGAATGTCATAGATAGCTTCGATCAGTTTAAGAAATATGCTGCCAATAATAAAAAAAAAAAAGAAAGAAAAGAAATATGCCGCCTATGCCTATACTCTTCAGTGTGCTAATTAGAAAAGGATGCTGGATTTCATTAAATGCTTTTTCTGCATCTATTGAGAGCATCATATGGTCTTTGTTTTTGCTTCTGTTGATACAGTGAATAACATTTATGGACTTGTGTATGTTAAACCAGCCTTGCATCCCTGGGATGAAACCTACTTGATCATGATGATGTATGACTTTTTTGATGATAAGCTGTAATCTATTGGCTAGGATTTTGTTGAGAATTTTTGCATCTATATTCATTAGTGAAATTGGTCTGAAATTCTCCTTTTTATTTATTTATTTTTTATTGAATGGTAACTATGTACATTAATGCACTTCTGGGGTACAGTGTGGGGTTTTCACATGCAATCTGAAATACTTCCATCAAACTGGTCAACACAGCCTTCATGTCATTTTCTCAGCTATTGCTTTAAAACGTTCACATTCTACTCTTAGAAAGATTCACCTGTACCCCTATAAGATAAACCTCAGAAATGATCCCTCCAATCCCCCTCCGTCCTCCCATTCCCCCCGCCCATCTCCCTCGCCCCTCCCCATATTCTTAGGCTATTTGGTTATAGCTTTCATATAGAAGGTATAAATTAGTTTCATAATAGGGGTGTGTACATTGGATACTTTTTCCTCCATTCTTGTGATACTTTGCTCAGAAGAACATACTCCAGCTCCATCCATGTGAACATGAAAGATGTAAAGTCTCCATCCTTCTTAATGGCTGCATAGTATTCTATGGTATATTATTATTTTTTTAAGACATAGTCTCACTTGGTCACCCTTGGTAGAGTGCTTTGGACTTATAGCTCACAGTAATCTCAAATTCTTTGGCTCAAGCAATTGGCTTGCCTCAGCCTCCCAAGCAGCTGGGACTACAGGTGCCTGCCACAATACCTGGCTATTTTTGAGAGATAGGGGTCCCACTCTGTCTCAGTCTGGTCTCAAGCCTGTGAGCTGAGGCAATCCACCCACTTTGGCCTCCCAAGTGCTGGGATTACAGGCGTGAGCCAATGCACATGGCACAATTTTTTATATTAAATTATTACTTAAAGGTTGAATGCTTTCCTCCAAGAGGTACAAGATACCTTATCTATATAGTGAATATAGAGTAGATTCAGTTTATCACATAGTTTATTATGACTTTTTCTTTCTGAAGGGCCTGAATAGCTTGTTACAAATACTAGTATCTACTTCTTAAATAAATAAAGACTCTATACCGTCATTTTATTTTTCTTCCAAAATGCTCAATAGCAGGAAGCCTAATACATTCCACAATGCCTTCCTATTGTCATTTGAGACTATGTGAGGCTGGCGGTCCTTGTTTATTAGGAACACAGAACGCCAGTGCTGTGGGGCCAGTGGATCTCTTCACTGTAAACAATGGAAATTGTGCTCATATATTAATCACACACATGAGCTTTTTAAAACTCTTTTAATTGTATGAGTGGTTAGTTTCCTTTCCAGCACTAAGCAGTTCTTAGAATCCACCGAACTGCAAACAGGGAACATCTGGGAAGAAAGAATACGTGATGTTTACACACATACTCAAGCCTTCCTTAAAGACTTCAAATCATGTTCTGGCCTATTGAGTACATGGCTGAGCTCATTTCCTCTTCTTCAGTCAAAGGAAAATTTGATAAAATTTCTGTCTAATTTGTAACTGTTATTTCCTCAGTTCAGAATTCCTTCTTTAACTTTCAGAAAGTCTCTTGGGCTTAAGAATACATATAAAGGGGGTAAGGATTACTTGAATATGGGGAAAATTAGGATGCTTTTAGTGACTAGGATAGCTTTTGGTATATTTATTCATTTTGAGAACATTTATTGCATGCTTTTAGCTAAAATATGTCAAGGATATGTCTTGCTTTAAAAATACATTGTAACTTGACTCTAGTTATTATGTACATGAAAGTCTATGCAAGCACTGCTATGATAATGTGAGAACATATTATTCTGCACTCCATACCCTTTCATTACAAAAAAAGAGGCAAGTTCTTTACAATGACCTACCAGGCCCCACATCAGTGTATGGAGCTTGCCATTTATTTAGAGTGAAAGGGGTTTTGAGCTGCAGAGTAACATGATCTGACAGGGTTTTTTTTTTTTTTTTTTTTTGAGACAGAGCCTCAAGCTGTCCCCCTGGGTAGAGTGCTATGGCATCACAGCTCACAGCAACCTCCAACTCCTGAGCTCAAGCAAGTTTCCTGCCTCAGCCTCCCAGGTAGCTGGGACCACAGGCGACCACCACAACACCCAGTGACTTTTTGGTTGCAGCCATCATTGTTTGGCAGGCCCAGGCTGGATTCAAACCCACCAGGTTAGGTGTATGTGGCTGGTACCTTAGCAACTTGAGCCACAGGTGTCAAGCTGATCTGACAGGTTTTAGGAGGGTAATTGCCTTTCGAGTTTGTTTGTGTGTTTGTTTTATTTAGTTTTTGAGAATAGGTTATAGGAGTCCACTGTATTCAGGGAAATCAGTTAGGAGGAGTTACTGACACCTAAAAGAAGAATGGGAGCTAGGAGCAGGCTTGAAGTCCTGAGGATAAATTTGATAATGTATTGTGTTTGTTGTTAATTGTTTCTTTTTTTTACTAGATATATGCTCTGTGAGGTGAGTGAGTTTTGTATGTTTTATTCACTCATGTTCTCTCAGCACCTGGAACAGTTCTTGGTATATGATAGCCAATCAGTTCATGTGTTCAGAAATAAAGAAATGAGTTAGCAATATGTTTGAATAGATATGTTGGATTCTGTCCACAGATGATCTTATTCATTTTGGTCTAAAGAAAGGTCTTGGCATTTCCTTGATTTAGTGATGTTGAGACCATTTTCATATACCTTGTAACCGTTTGTATATATTACTTGGAGAAAAGTATATTCAAGTTCTTTGCCCATTTTTAATTGGGTTATTCATTCATTTATTTATTTAGCTATTGAGTTATAAGAGTTATATATTTTGGATATTAACTTCTTAGCACATAAATGCTTTGTAAATATTTTTCCCTGTTCTACACATTGCCTTTTCATTCTGTTGATTGCTTTGTAGTGTAGAAGTTTTTTAGTTTTTTTATGTTATTTTTTTTTATAGAGACAGAGTCTCACTTTATGGCCCTCAGTAGAGTGCCATGGCATCACATAGCTCACAGCAACCTCCAACTCCTGGGCTTAGGTGATTCTCTTGCCTCAGCCTCCTAAGTAGCTGGGACTATAGGCACTTGCCAAAACACCCGGCTATTTTTTTGTTGCAATTTGGCTGGGGCTGGGTTTGAACCGGCCACCCTTGGTATATGGGGCCAGTGCCCTACCCACTGAGCCACAGGCTCTGCCCAGTTTTTTAGTTTGATATAATGACTGTTGTCTATTATTTTTTATTGTTTGGGATTCATTGAGGGTACAAATAATTAGGTTGCACTGATTGCATTTGTTAAATAAAGTCCTTCTTATAATTATGTGCTGCCCCCAAGAGGTGTGCCATACACCGTGACTCCCCAATCTCTCTCCCTCTACCCCTTGCCCCACTTGCTAATTCCCCTACCCACCCTTGTATTAGCTCATCTATGGCCTTCATGTTAGAATAGAGTACATTGGATTTTTGCTTCTCCATTCTTGTGATGCTTTGTTAAGAATGTCTTCCACTTCTATCCAGGTTAATACAAAAGATGTAAAGTCTCCATCTTTTTTAGTGGCTGAATAGGATTACATAGCATACATATATGACAGTCTGTTATCCATTCCTGGGTTGGTGGGCATATAGGCTATTTCCACATTTTGGCAATTATAATTGAGCTGCAATAAATACTCAAGTGCAAATATCCTTATGAAAAATGAATTTTTTTTCTTCTGGGTAGATGCCTACTAATGGGATTCTGAGATCAAATAGAAGGTCTAATTTGAGTTCTTTGAGGATTCTCCATACTTCCTTCCAAAAAGGTTGCATAGTTTGCAGTCTCACCAGCAGTTTAAAAGTTTTCCCTTCTCTCCACATCCACTCCAGCATCTGCAGCTTTGAGACTTCATGATGTGGGCTATTCTGACTGGAGTTGGGTGATATCTCAGGTTGGTTTTGATTTGCATTTCTCTGATGATTAGAGACAATGAGCATTTTTTCATATGTTTGTTAGCCATTTGTCTGTCTTCTTTAGAGAAGGTTCTATTCATGTCTCTTGCCCAGTGATATATGAGATTGTTGGGTCTTTTTTTCTGTTGATTAATTTGAGTTCTCTATAGATCCTAGTTATTAAGTTTTTGTCTGATTTATAATATGCAAATATCTTTTTCCGTTCTGAAGGTTGTCTGTTTTCTTTGGTTATTGTTTTCTTAGCTATACAGAAGCATTTCAGTTTAATTAAGTCCCATCTGTTTATTTTTGTTGTTATTACAATTGCCACAGAAGTCTTACTAAAATCTTTCCCCAAACCAATATCTTCAAGAGTTTTCCCACAATTTCTTCAAGGATTTTTATTGTTTCATGCCTTAGATTTAAATCTTTTATCTATCTTGAATCAATTTTTTAAGTGGTGCAAGTTCACGTATACTTTCAGTCTTTTACATGTGGATATCCAATTCTCCCAGCACCATTTATTGAATAGGGATTTTTTTCCCCCAGTGTATGTTCTTGTTTGGTTTATCAAAGATCAAGTGGCTGTAAGATGTTAGTTTCATTTCCTCATTTTCTATTCAATTCCAGATGTCTATGTCTCTATTTTTTGTGGCAATACCATGATGTTTTGACCACTATGGCCTTGCATCATGGCCAAAAGTTTGGTAGGGTGATACCCCCAGCTTTGTTTTATTACTCAGAATTGCCTTGGCTATATGGGTTTTCTTTTGGTTCCATACAAAATGAAGAAAATCTTTTTCCAAATTTTGAATGCATGATGATGGTATTTTAATGGGAATTGCATTGAATTTTTAGATTCCTTTGGGATGTGTAGACATTTTAACAATGTTGATTCTTCCCAGCCATGGTATATTCTTTCTTTCTTTCTTTTCTTTTTTGAGACAGAGTCTCACTATGTTGCCCTTGGTAGAGTGCTGTGGTGTCACAACTCATAGCAACCTCAAACTCTTGGACTTAAGCTATTTTCTTAAGCCTCCCAAGTAGCTGGGACTATAGGTGCCCACCACAATGCACAGCTATTTTTTTGTTGTAGTTGTCATTGTTGTTTGGCAGGCTTGGGCTGGATTCAAACCTGCCAGCTATGGTGTATATGGCTGGTGCCCTAGCCACTGAGCTACAGGTGCTGAGTGGAGCATGGTATGTTCTTCCATTTGTTAATATCTTCTGCTATGTCTTTTCTTAGGGTTTTGTAATTTTATTTGTAGTGGTCCTTCACCTCTTTTGTTATGTATATTCCTAGGGATTTTTTTAAGCTACTGTGAAGGGAATTGTGTCCTTGATTAGTTGCTCTTCTTGACTGTTATTGGCATCAGTACATAGGTACTGATTTGTGGACATTGATTTTATATCTTGAGACATTGCTGTATTTTTTGATCACTTTCAGGAGTCTTGTGGGTGAGTCTTTGAGTTTCTGTAAGTGTCGGCATAGAGTGAGAGTTTGACCTCCTCTGCTCCCATTTGAATGCCCTTTATTTCCTTCTCTTGCCTGATTGTATTGGCTAGAACTTCCAGCACTATGTTGAATAGAAGTAGTGATAGAGGACAACCTTGTCTGGTTCCAGTTATAAGTGGAAAAGCTTTCAGTTTTACTCCATTCAGTAAAATATTAGTTGTGGTTTTGTCATAGATAGCTTTGATCAATTTAAGAAATGTGCCACCTATGACTAAACTCTTCAGTGTCCTAATTAGAAAAGGATACTGAATTTTATCAAATGCTTTTTCTGCATCTATTGAGAGAACTGTATGGTTTTTGTTTTTGCTTTTGCTTCTGTTGATATGATGAATTACGTTTAAGGACTTGCATATGTTAAACCAGCCTTGCCTCCCTGAGGTGAAACCTACTCAATTGTGATGAATGATTTTTTAATGTGTAGCTATAATCTATTGGCTAAGATTTTATTGAGAATTTTTGTATCTATATTCATTAGTGAAATTGGTCTGAAATTCTCCTTTTTATTTGGGTCTTTTCCTGGTGTTGGTATCAGGGTCATGTTTGCTTCATAGAATGTGTTGGGGAAGATTCCTTCCTTCCCAATTTTTTTGGAATAATTTCTGCAGTGTGGATATAAGCTCTTCTTTCAAAGTTTTATAGAATTCTGGGGGGAAGCTAACTGGACCAGGATTTCTTTTGGGTAGGAGTTTTTTCATTGTTTGTTCCATATCAGTTCTTGAAATTGGTCTGTTCAAGAGATCTGTTTCTTCTTGAGTAAGTCTAGGGAGAGGGTGTGATTCCAGGTATTGATCCATTTCCTCAACATTGTGAAATTTCTGAGCATAGAGTTTCTTGTAGTAGTTAGAGATGGTCTTGTATCTCTGTGGCATCTGTTGTTATTTCCCCTTCATCGTTTCTGATTGAAGTTATTAGAGATGTTACTTTTCTGTTTCTAGTTAATCTGACCAAAGGTTTATCAATTTTATTTATTTTTTTGAAAAAAAAACTTTTTGTTTTGTTAATTTTCTGAATGATTCTTTTGTTTTCAATTCCATTAAACTCTAATTTAACTTTGATTATTTCTTTTCTTCTGCTAAATTTGGGATTAGATTGTTCTTCTTTCACCAATTCCATAAGATTGTTCATGGGTCTGTTGATGCGCTCTCTTTCTGTTTTTCAAATGTAGGCATCTAATGAAATAAATTTCCCTGTTAAGACTGCTTTTGCTGTATCCCACAGGTTTTGGTAACGTGTGTCTTCATTGTTGTTATGTTTGAGGAATTGAACTATTTCCTCTTTTAATCCTTCCTCAAACCAACTATCATTCAGCATAAGGTTGTTTAATTTCCAAGTCTTTGTGTTGAGATGAACATTTTTGTTGGAGTTGAGTTTCACCTTTATTGCCTTATGGTCTAAGAAGATACAAGGCATACCTTCTATTCTTTTAATTTTGATTTATATTATAAGATGTGGTTGACTTTGAAGTATATATCATGGGATGATGAGAAATATGTATATTCCTTAGCTTTAGGGTGCTATGTTCTGTATATGTCTATTAATCTCATTTGTTCTAGGGTCATGCACATTTAAGTCCTTTGTATCTTTGTTTAGTTTCTGTTTGGAGGATCTGTCCAGTTCTGTCCTAGGGGTGTTAAAGTCCTTGAGTATTATGATGTTATGGGGTATCATATTACTCAGACCCATCAAAGTCTGTTTCATAAGTCTGGGAGCATTTATGTTGGGTGCATAAATATTTAAAATTGAAATGTTCAATTGTTCCTTTGACTAGTATAAAGTCAAAGTCCATCCTTGTCATTATTAACTTTAGTTGCTTTAAATCCACTTGTATCTGAAAACAAAATTGCAACCCCTCCTTTGTTCTGATTTCCATTTGCTTGAAATACTGTTTTCCATCTCTTAACCCTGAATTTTGATTTGTCCTTCAAGGCTAAGTGTGTCTTGTAGAGATAGCATATGGATGGCTTGTGCATTTTTATCCGATCAACCAGCCTGTACTGCTTCAGTGGTGAATTCAGTCCATTGACATTTACTGAGAGAATTCATAAGTATGATGGAGTTCTATTCATCTTCTTTTGTGAAAGTCTGTTTTGTAGTTTTATGCTTTGCACCATTGTGGAAGCTAAGTTTTGACCTTTAGCTTCTGGATGTTCACTTTGCTGGTGGTCAATGTTGAGAATAGGTCTAAGTATTTCATGTAGCCAGTTTCCTCAGTGCTTGTATTATCTGCAAAAGATTTGCTTTCTCCATCAATTTTGAAGCTTAGTTTAGCAGAATACAGAATTGTGGGCTGAAAATTGTTTTGTTTAAGAATGTTGAAGGTGGCTTGGCGCCTGTGGCTCAAGCGGCCAAGGTGCCAGCCACATACACCTGAGCTGGCAGGTTCAAATCCAACCTGGGCCCACCAAACAACAATGATGGCTGCAACCAAAAAATAGCTGGGCATTGTGGTGGGCTCCTGTAGTCCCAGCTTCTTGGGAGGCAGAGACAGGAGAATTGCAAAGAATGTTGAAGGTGGATGACCATGGTCTTCTGGCTTGGAAGTTTTCATTTGAAAAGTCATCCTAGTGGCTCTGCCTCTGTAGGTCAGTTGACTCTTACTCTTGGCTGCTTGCAGAATTTTTTCTTTCATCTTGACTTGGACAGGTTCATTACAATGTATCTTGGAGAGGCTCTGTTTGAGCTGACATGATCTGGGGTTCCAATATCCATCTGAAAGGAGTGTGTCGGGGTCTTTAGTAAAACGTGGGAAGTTTTCATTTATGATAGTCTCCAGTAGGGCTTCCATTCCTTTGAGAGAGTCTTTTTCACCTTTAGGAACCCATATTATTCATAAGTTTGAATGCTTCATGGAGTCTTGTAGTTTTCTAAGTGCCTGTTCTGCTTTCTCTGTCTTCTTTTCTGCCTGTTTAACTACCTGGGTTAACTTGAAAACTTTATCCTCTAGCTCTGAGGTTCTTTTGTCTCTGTGGTATAACCTATTTTTTATACTTTCTACTGCATCTTTACATTCCCTGATTGTCTCCTTTATTTCCTTAAGCTTCACAATATTCTTTCTATATTCTATGTCTCTGTCATCCACCTTTTGGTTCTGTCTGTCCATTTTGTTGTCCATTCCTTTTGTTGTCTTTGTCATCCACTTCCCTTTCTGTCAAGTCCATTAATTCTTTATAGGTGGAGTCTTCTGCATTGGCTACTTCATGGTAACCTTGGGGAAGTTCCTCTGTTTTGGTTTTCATGTTGCCTGAATTTTTCTGTTGGGTCCTCCTCATGTGTTTTTTCTTTTTCTTTACCTCTTTGTCCTTTTTACATCTCATTGTCTCCTTGGTTTCATTTATTTATTTATTTATTTATTTTTATTGAGACAAAGTCTCATTTTGTGGTCCTCAGTAGAGTACCCTGTCATCATAGTTTATAACAACCTCCAACTCTTGGGATTAAGCAATTGCCTTGCCTCAGCCTCCCATGTAGCTGGGACTACAGGTGCCCGCCACAACTCCTGGCTTTTTTTTTTTTTTTTTGTAGAGACGGTGTCTCACTCTGGCTCTGGTTCAGGCTGGTCTTGAACCTCTGAGCTCAGAGCACTCCACCCACCTCGGCCTCCCAGAGTGCGAGGATTATAGACAGAAGCCACCATGCCTCCTTGGTTTTAAACAGAAGTCCTTGCTATTGATGACATTATGTTGCAATATGTTGTAATTTCCACTGCTGTGGATCATATGCTATATCCACCTGGACACCAGGTGGTGCTGTTGCTTTTTTAGGAGACAGAGAGCACAACCAGCAATCTCTATAGTCTTTATTCCATGTTTAGTTGCCCTGTGGATCACCTGATTGATTCCTGAGCATTCAGACCATTCTGGCTTGGGATATTAAAACTCATAAGAATTCTTCATGGGCAAGTTTCACAGTGCCCCCTGATTCTAGTTCCCATGGGGTGTGGGAGTCAGAGTCCCTCAGCCTCCCAAGCTTGCAGTTCTGATCCCAGCAGGCAGAATTAAGATGGTCATGCTTTAGGCCTCTGCTAAGACCTTCTCATGACCTTCCCACAATGGCAGCCCTCCTGGCCTCCACGACCTTCATAATATGGCTGCCCTGCCAGCCACCAAGCCTATGGCAAATCTCCTCCAACCGGCATTCAAATCTGGTTGCTGTATACTGTTCCAGTCTACCCATTCTTCCAAGCTTTCCACTCAACGTGTAGCTCCCCTGACAACTGAAAAGTGCAGAAAGGCTTCCTCCCATCCTGGACCTCTGTAAGGGGGTCAGCCAATCCCAGCTGGTCACAATCACTTCCACTGCTCTGGATTATATGTTGTATCCAGCTCACCACCTCCTCACTGTGCTCCCTTTGCTATTACTCTGGGGAAGGTTCCTGCACCAGGTATGGCTGGGTTCTTTCTTTTCCACAGTTGTTCTAAAAGAGCTCAGCTGAATGATCCTTCTGGCTTGCCACCTTGCTCCACCCCCATTCTTGTCTATTTTTGCTTTTGTTGTCTATGCTTTTGGTGTTATATCCAGTAAACCATTGTCAAGACCATTGTGAAGAATTATTTCCTCTGTGTTTTCTCCTAGGAGTTTTGATGTGTTAGCCACTGCATTTCAAGCTTTATTTTGAGTTAACTTTTGTGTATGGTCTAATATTAGCAGTCCAATTTTCTTCCTTTGCTTACATTTGGAAATATACTTTTTCATCACTATTTATAGAAGCTCTGCCCAAACTCTGTCTTTTGCCAAATGAGACCTATTTCAGACTTCTGACCTCCATAGATGAAAGATTATAAATTGCATTATTTAAAGTGACTATATTTATGGCAATTTGGTATGGGAGGAATAGGAAACTAATACATTCAGCCAACTGGTATTTTGTAGTCATGTTCCCTCTGAATTTGCTTGGATATTGATTATGTTTACTAATATTGAGTATTTTCACTGTCATTATGAACACTCAATTATAGTTTACTAAAATACTTAATATGCCTTAAAATAGACCTCCGGATAATTCTTTAAGTGCTTAAAAAGTGTTTTCTAAAGAAAGGGTTCATTATTGTAGCAAAAAAAAAGATTTTATGCATGTAGATCTTCCAGATTCATGTGCTCATTGTTTTGTTGCCTACATAGTCTTCAACTTTGAAAAAGAATCAGTATCCAGGGTGGTGCCTGTGCCTCAAAGGAGTAGGGTGCTGGCCCCATATACCAGAGGTGGCAGGTTCAAACCCAACCCCGGCCCAAAAATAACTGCAAAAAAAAATTAGTATCCATAGTAGTTATGAATATCAGATGAGGGATGTTGTGCAGTGACACTCTACAAATTGTGCATTGCTAAATAAGACAGATGCTACCCAGAGCTGCCATTGTTTAAAAATGTACACTATGAAGGAACAATCTTTTTACTTTGGGAATTACTTAGTTGTGGGTATATCTTGCTTTACAGTTCTAATTTCTTATACCTCTTTACTCTCATTTGTCAAATGGAAATAATAAAACATGCTGTAGGAATCTCAAATGGTTATTCTGAGGACAAAATACAAAGGTAAACCTACTTTATCAATTACAAAGTAACATAAATGCATAGCCTTCTTGTACTACTTTCTTGATTCCTCAGATGTTCTTAAGACAATGGAGGGACTGAGCAACAATATTTTTCAAATGCTTTCCTTAACACAAATGTAAGCACCATGGCTCATATTTTTGGAGACAAAGGTGTGTTATTTCCTCTTCTGGAGATGCCCTGGTACAGCCCATCATCTAATCTCATTCCTTACTGCAAAGCACAATACATAAGCTCTCTGGGCACGTGTGACTCTCCCTAATCTTTTTTTTTTTTTTTTTTACTACAACAGTGTATTTGCAAAGCTCATGACAGAAAATCCTCTCACATCTGTTAAGCTGAAGAGAAATGGATACAGGAATGGCATGAAAACAATGGTGCCAGCTGTCTTCAGATATAGCTGAATCCCTACCTGACCCAAGGGCTTGAATTCTATCATTGATTCACTGTTCTGCCATCCATATGTCAATTTTGCTCTTCACTTTATTGCCTTATAAGCAAGTGATCTTATTTTTCCTTATTAATGATTAGGAAAGTGGGTATAGAGTAATGGAATAATTTATTCCAGATCAGTCATATTTTAAGTGGTATTTAAGATCTGAACATAGTTAACCTAACTTCTGGGTCTGAGTTCTAAACACTTGTACTTTTGTTTCTAGTTACTATTTCTTCACTATATTATTTAGTTTTTATCATTGTAGATTAAGAGATGCTGTTCTAAACACAATGTTCCTAGGGTTAGCAATTCTGAACACAAAGGAATGTCTTTTTCCCAATAGCTGCATCAAGAGTCCTAAAAAGGAAACTGATTGGCTTGACTGAGTCACTTGCCAATCCTAGCCTAATCAATATGTATGTGATCTGTGTCTCTGTGAATAACATATTGAAGAAATAGCAACTAGCAACAAAAGTGCAGGTGCTTAGAACTCAGACTCTGGAGTGAGGTTGCCTGAGTTTAATTCCTGAATTTCATTGAAAGCTGAGTGATCTTGAAAAAATTATTCCATTACTCTTATGATCAGTTTCCTAATCACTAATATAGTGATAATAAAAGCATACACTTCAGAGGATTTTAAGGATTAAATGAATTAATACATGTGAAGAACACAGGACAGTGCTTGTCAAATAGTAAGTGGCAGTTACTGCTATAACTTTAATGATATTCTTTGTAGTTATTAGATGGCAAATACAGGCACATGAAATTCTGGCATTCTTCTGAGAATCAAGTGCAAAACTGCTTTTTTCTCTGAGCCTCTCATGTCTGAAAACCACTAGCAGTATATCACTTAGTGGTAATTTTCCAGTTAGTAGAAATGGTACAACAAAGGTAAAACAGAGACTATTTTAATAAAAATGTATTGTACTGAGGTGATTGATACCCTGAATATACTGACTTGATTACTATACTATATACATATAACAAAACTTCTCATAAGCCAAATAAATTTGCACTAATAATAATAGTGATAAAATGAAATTTCCTTCTATCCAAAAGAAAACATTGAGAGACATACACAATATCACTAAAACATTTAATGCCTCTCCCACATCAAGTATTGTAAACAATAAAGCATTTGTCACAGATTAAAAAAAGGGAATAAATACATTTTTTTAAAGGTAAAACAGAGTGAGAAAGCAAGAATGAGAAAGAGAGGGAGGGAGGGATGGAGGGAGGAAGAGAGAGAGAGATATTTTCCCCTATTAGAGGTGTGGACACATAGGCCTCTGGCCCATAGGCCACATGAAGATTATATGGGGCCTGTTTTGCTCATCTCTGGTGTTGAATATTGCAAAAATTATGCAAAGTTCTGTTGTTGTTGTTGTTGAGCTTTTGTTCATGTCTGTATTTAATGTGTGGCTCAAGACAGTTCTTTCTCTAATGTGTGGCAGAAAAAAGAAAGGTTGGGCACCCCTGCTGGAAATTGTGATATATAAATCTCAAGGGAAGAGAAGAGCTAGGAACTGAAATCAGGAGATCTGTCTGCCTACATCAATCACAGTGTCTTCAGATCTGCCTCTGGCTGTGATATTCTGACCTCTGCATAGTTATATTCCTCATGCTTCATGCTCTAATTTACTTCATGAAGCAAAGTCACTGTATTTCAGCAATTAAAACAGTCTCCCAAATCTGCAGCTGTGAGTTTCTGATGACTCCTGGTTTCCAGGCACTGCATGTTAACTTTATGGTAAATGTCAGTTTTCATCAGCTAAATGTGCTCATGATATAAAATGACTTGAAGATATGCAAATACGTTCTTACCAGATACTTCTAATTAGATGGCAGTCTTCAGTGGGAGGTACTCCCTAATTAGTTCTGAGGTAATCAGGAGAAATTACACTTGATTATATGCTGTAAATTCACTTCAGGAAGATCAGCAGATGTATTGACAGCCACAGGACTTCAGGGAGGCAGGCGTCCAGTTTTTCAGTTTCAACTCTCACTTCTCAGCTTCCTCAAATCATATTCTTTTTTATATTCATGCCATGTAGAAAGCCTTGGACCTTGCTTTGCATTATAAGTGGACCACCAACCAGGCTGAGAGCAAATGCCCCACAGTTCTAAAGGTACTCAACAATCAAGTCTCAAAGCAAACACACAGGTGTCAGTGGGCTTTAATCGGAAATCATTGGGAAGTATCACAAGTACAACGTTATGGTTAAAGAGAACTTGTCACCTAGTGGGGAAATGACAATGATGAGGTCTGGCTTGCTATGTGTAAGAGAGAAGGCTAAAATGTTATGAACTGAATTGAAATGGAAATCCCTTAGGAGTTACTCCCATGAGAATAAATCTATTTTTTATTAAGTAATATACACATAGATCATGAATACATTTATGCATATGTGGGATACAATGTGTTGATTTTTAATACAAGTTGGAGTGCTTACATAAAACTAATTAATATAGCTTCCACCTCATTTACTTAATTATTGTATTAAGACATTTATGCTCTATACTTGTTAAATTTGACTTGAACCCTTGCAATATGCTCCACAGGTAAGTACACTTTTACCTGTCAGTCTTTTGAGGGTCATTTTTCATTAACAACTCTTAATTTGATTCATAATTGTTAAAATGTCCTATTCTTTAAATCTGACAGGGTTTCAGTTAAAAGCCACACCTCTGGACAGACAGTAAACAACTGTGGAATTTTAAAACGAGATTAGGTCTGTTTAGAGTTTTTGTCTCTGTATATAGTTTTCCTAACTTGCTTCTATTGTCATAAGTTAAGTCTCAGTTCAAGAAGGAAAGATATCCTCATACTGAGTGAAATTTTCTAATTCTTATTTGTAGGTCTTAGTATGTTTTTTTACTTAAATGTTGAAACAACCACTAAATTTTCTGCCATGATTGCTGAGGGGTTGGAAGATGGTGTTAAATATCTCTTTGGTATGGATGTCTACTAAAGTAGAATAGTTTCATCCATACTGCAGTGTTCAATGCTTGAGTGATTTAAAAGGAATATGAGAGCTGTGCTCTTAGGCTGTGCTTGAGAGCTAGGCACTGTCTAATTAGCTGGATCACTACAACCACAGCATGTGCTTTCATATCAAATAGTTTGAACTTCCTAACTCTGCTCAAATTTGTCAGAAATTGCACATCTACATTCTGTTTTCAGGACCTATAAATGGCTGTGTTCAAAAACAATTTAATTGTCATTGACTTATAGCCCCTTAAAGTGAGGAAAGGGTTCAAAATTCAATCCAAATTTTTGATCATGTAAAAGTATTCATACTTGAAATGTAACAATGAATCCCCCCAAGGGGCTAAGAGATGGTTCAAGTGAAATCTAAGATTAAACAAGAGATAGTAATAGGAAAGTTTAATGCCTAATTTAATCTACATAAACAGCCAGAACAAAAATATTTTCAAGATTAAATCAGAAAGATTGTTGTGTAATAAATATGGAATGAAATTATCCCAAACTAATTTAACCTACCTATGTTTTACAGTTCTTTATTTTTTGAATCAACCAGTATAATAAGTTGAAACCCTCTGATAATTCCAGTGTCATTGTTTCAATAGAAAACTTTAGAAACCAATGGATGACTAACAATTATTCTGTTTTCCATCCCCAGACCAGTGAGGATTGTTTTCTCATTTTCTTGGATCAATGTAATTGCCTTGCAGGTCAGTTTATTCATCAACAATATCTATCTCATGCCCCAATATTATTGACTCGAGTTTGCAGAGGATCATGTTGGGAAGGGGTCTGCAACTAACTTAGAGTATAGAGTTTCAACTGCCCTTGTAGCTCACAGGGAGAAAAGGCTAGAAGAGTTAGCTGTGTTAGTGGATAGGGGGCTGAGTTGTGTTGGTGGTAAAGAACTCTAAATATGGCCAGATAGGGTGCGTGCACCATAACAGGTGAAGTGAATTACAGGCTGTACTGTTTTTCATTGCACCGCAGCCTGTTGGGTATATAATACAAAATGGGATCAAGTGCTAATAAACAAAACAAATTACAAAATTTGTAAAATAATTAAAATGAAACTGTAGCATGCCATGAAGGCAGGAAGGCCCCTTCTGTGTAAAGTTATAGCTTCAACACCTCCACTCCATAGCTTAAGAATCAGGTGGATAAAATTATAAAAAGAGAAAATACAGGAGTTTCTGGGTGTTTTGTTTTTAATAGCTGCAACGCAGCAGGATCAATCTTGTTAGAATCAGAAAAGGATGCCAAGTGATCATTGGCTCAAAAAAACCTCAAGTTGATCATGGACAGCATGGTTTAATTTTATTCAAGTTCAGTTAATGTTGTCTTTGGAATTGGTATTTAAAATTTCTGAACAAAGAATACAATACTTCAAACAAAATATTTCTGTCTGATGTAATGTTTCCAGTTCTTGATCAAAATGCCTATCACATTTTTTTTCAGCAATTGACCATAGAAAGCTTAAGGAATTTTGCAGTAGGCACCGAAGATAACAGTACAATAATGTATACTGCTTGAATTGTAACAGAACACAGTCACGATCCCTTAGGGAAATGAGCAAAACAACATGTTCTTTTTTGACTAATGAGTTCTGAGCAAGCATCATTGCTCCTACAGATATAATCTTCTCTATTAGTAAAATAGCTCTAAGAAATGAAAGCAGAAAATATTTGAAAACTTGTCCTACCTTTACCCAGCATTTCCAGTTTTATCGTTTGCCTAATATATTTAATATCATAAGGTTTCAAAACTATATATATTACCAGTATATTACATTCTGTCAATTCACTTTATCTCATAAAATAGAAAATTATGGGTTGTGTAAAATGGAAACTAGGTTGGGGCAAGGTAAGATTCAAACATAAAACAGTATACTAGAGTTCTCTAGAGAAACGGGAAATAGGTCATATACAGGTACATAGAAATTTATTATGAGGTATTAGCTCACATGATTATGAAAGCTGAGAAATCCTAGAGTCTGCCATCTGTGAGTTGGAAGCCCTAGAAAGTTGATGGTTTAATTCCACTCCAACGCTAAACACCTAGGAACTAGGGGAAGGGTGCCCATGGTATAAGTTCTGGTGAGCATAATCTGACGTCCTGAAAACTGGGAGTGCTGGTATCCAACATCCAAAGGCGGAAGAGGATGGACATCCTAGTCCAAGCAAAATGAGCAATTCACCCTTCCTCTTCCTTTTTGTTCTATTCAGGCCCTCAACTGATTGGATGATGCTCACCCACAATGGTGAGGCTGATATTTACTCAATCTACCTACTCAAATGCTATTCTCTTCCTGAAACACTTTCCCAGACACAAACAGGAGCAAAATTTTGCCATCTATATGGGTATCCCTTAGCTCAGCCTAATTGTCCCGTAAAATTAATCATTGCACACAAGTCTCACAAATATCATGTTTATTTGTCTAAATATTTGGCAAAAATGTACTTGCTATTTCTTTAAAAGCCACTTGAATAAGACATTTAAAAAATCCATCAGATTTTTCCCCCTGGAAAAACAAAGCAAAATTATCCAGGTACTTGAACAGAATTAGTAAGGAGCCTACGTTAATAGTATAACTAAAGATGACAGGAATAACCTACTTTGTGCCTCCTCACTTGACAGTGGGTCCACTGGCTGATTTGTTGATATTAGGGTACATGAAGGAAACATTAACAGGGTTCCAAGGGGCTAAAACTGGTTCCACTGCCTGAGCAGTGCAGTAGACAACTGCTGACTGAGAGAAGTATCTCATAGTTTAAGAACATCTTTCAGCTTGGCGCCTATAGCTCAACCGGCTAAAGCACCAGCCACGTACACCTAAGGTGGTGGGTTAGAATCCCCAGCCCGGACCTGCCAAACAACAATGACAGCTGCAACCAAAAAATAGCCGGGACTTGTGGCGGGTGCCTGTGGTCCCAGCTACTTGGGAGGCGGAGGCAGGAGACTCGCTTGAGCCCAGGAGTTGGAGGTTGGCACTCTACCCAGGGGGATAGCTTGAGGCTCTGTCTCAAAAAAAAAAAAAAAAAAAAGGAATTTACTTGCTGGAAACTGCTATAGAAGTAACCAACTCAGTTGTCTTATGAGGACAACATTCCTTTCACTGAAACCTGCTGTAAAGATCTTCCTATCAGTCTACCATGGTGACAATTTCAAAATTAGTGTGCACACAATAAAACTTGAGATACAGATGTAAATTCAGAATTCAAATCATACCATTTCATTGTGTCATTTGAAGATTCAAGGTTTAAAGACAAGTAGTTCCTTGAGTAATTGTGTGAAACAGCAAGTGCATGATAAAAATATCATAGATAAGAATTGTCTAAGAGGGCAACTATCTTAAGTATGATTGTGAAAGTATTCATAAAGTAGTTTCTTTCAGCTGTGCACAAAGCTTCAATTTGTAAAACTGCCATAATGTAGATGTACCATCACCATCGGCTTAATCTTTAATCAAGCAGCTGAAAAGATGTCAGGTACCATGGAAGAGAAAGGTTCCATAACACGGTAGTAACATCACCATCAGCAGGATCAGAGTGGCAGAGCAAGACAAAAGCTATTTAGGGCTCGGCACCTGTGGCTCAAGTGGCTAAGGCGCCAGCCACATGCACCTAAGGTGGTGGGTTTGAATCCAGCCTGGGCCTGCCAAACAACAATGATGGCTGCAACCAAAAAAATAACCAGGTGTTGTGGTGGGCGCCTGTGGTCCCAGCTACTTGGGAGATGGAGGCAGGAGACTCGCTTGAGCCTAGGAGTTGGAGGTTGATGTGAGCTGTGATGCCATAGCACTCTACCCAGGGGGACAGCTTGAGGCTCTGTCTCAAAGAAAAAGAAAAGCTATTCTGCTCTTTTCCCCACCTCAGTGGAAAATAAGCATCTATTTAGTATTATAAATATTCAGAAAAAAATATATAAATATTCAGTATAACAGTTACAAGAAAAAACTGACAGTGTTGACAAATTATTTATTTACTTATTTGTTTGAGACAGAGTCTCACTTTGTCATCCTCAGTAGAGTGCTGTGGCATCACAGCTCACAGCAACCTCCAACTCCTGGGCTTAGGCAATTCTCTTGCCTCAGCCTCCTGAGTAGCTGGGTCTACAGGCACCTGTCATAATGCCCGGCTATTTTTTGTTGCGATTTGGCCGGGGCTGGGTTTGAACCCACTACCCTTGGTATATGGGGCTGGTGCCCTACCCACTGAGCCACAGGCTCTGCACAGGAATTATTTATTTACTATACTGGAAAATTGTTAAAATATTTTCATTAACCTTGTAAAAATAAAATTCAAAAATGTAATATTTCTTATATATTTAAATGTTTATGACAATGACTTCACATGCAAATGTTGATGGCAGCATTATTCACAATAGTCCCAAACTGGAGACAATATGAATTTCCAACAGCTGGTCAGTAGATAAATACAATGTGGTATATACATATAATACTCAACAAAACAAAGGAACAAAACATGCCACAACATAGGTGAACTTCATGAAAGAAGCCAGACATATATAACTACATATTGCATGATTCTACTTATACTAGCTCTGACAATTAAGTTTGTGAATTTGCCACCTAAGCGCTGTACAAACAACTCAGAAAGGTTTCATAACCTTGGTGTGTCAGTGTCTTACAGCTATGTTCCTGTCAACATGTGGCAATGTCTTGCTGAGTGGAGTTCATTATTGTTGTTGCATGTTTTTGTATGCTGTTGCAACAATGTTGGAGCTTGAATTAGAGCAACAAACAAAAACGTTAAATGTCTCATTAAATTCATCAAACAGAAGTGAAGGCTCGGCATCTATAGCTCAAGCGGCTAAGGCGCCAGCCACGTACACCTAAGGTGGCGGGTTTGAATCCCCAGCCCAGGCCCGCCAAACAACAATGACGGCTGGAACCAAAAAATAGCCAGACGTTGTGGCGGGCGCCTGTGGTCCCAGCTACTTGGGAGGCGGAGGCAGGAGACTCGCTAGAGCCCAGGAGTTGGAGGTTGCTGTGAGCTGTAATGTCACGGCACTCTACCCAGGGGGACAGCTTGAGGGTCTGTCTCAAAAAAAAAAAAAAAAAAAAAAAAGAAATACACTCATTTTAAATTTGTGGATGGGTGAATTTTGGTAGTGTAAGGAATTGCCATCATCTCCGGAAGCTGCTTCGTATCAGTCTGCCACCCTCCTCCTCTCATATCTGGCCCAGAGAGACCACTGATAAGCACAGATTAGTTTTGCCTCTTATTCTTTTTTTTTTTTTGAGACAGAGTCTCAAGCTGTTGCCCTGGGTAGAGTGCCGTGGCATCACAGCTCATAGCAACCCCAAACTCTTGGGCTTAAGTGATTTTCTTGCCTCAGCCTCCCAAGCAGCTGGAACTATAGGTGCCTGCCACAACTTCTGGCTGTCTTTTTTTGTTTCAGTCGTCATTGTTGTTTTAGCTGGCCCAGGCCGGGTTGGAACCCACCAGCCTCCATGTGTGTGGCTGGCACCCTACCCACTGAGCTACCAGCGCTGCCATGTTGTGTGTATTCTTTAATGTCTGGCTTCCCATACTCAGCATGATGTTTGAGATTCATCCACGTTGCCACTTGTATCTGTAGTTTTGTTTCTTTTTGTTGCTTAGGTGTATTCATTGTGGTATGGCTGTACCACAATTTGTTTATTCATTCCCCTAATGTTTGGGTTTCCAGTTTTTGGCTATTTGTTTACTATGCATGTTTCATAAATTTTCAAAATCCTGCCCAAAGGAGATCCTCCCCATAAGAGTTCTTTCTGAAAACACGGGGGTTTTTACCAACTCCCTCTTCTTCCTCCTTCCAATACTCATTTACCAGATAGTGGCTGAACACCTTGCGAGTGCTACTGGATATCTTGACATGTTTTCCTGGAAGCAAACTATTAGGAAACATTTCAGTACCAGTAGAGTATTATTGAAAGAAAAACAAGAAATTGGTAATTTGAACAGTGAGTGCTGAATATTCCCATGTGACCTTTGTACATAACCTTTGGTAAATACATTCAATACATTCCTGCTCAGATTGTAGCAGGTAGGTACTTTATTTTGACAAATCATATATAAATCTGAAATGTGTCATTGTTCAGCTAGAAAACACTTGATATAGTGTACTTCATCTTTACTTGGAATAGTGAGACTGTCATAAAAACTGTTAGGTTACAGCTAAAAATTCAGGTGGAAATCATCATTAGCTATGTTTTCAAACTGTAAAAACAGTTTTATAGTTCAGTCCTCTGTAGTGAAGAGTTATAGATTTTGTATTTTTTTTTTTTTGAGACAGAGTTTCACTATGTTTGTTGCCCTTGGTGGAGAGCTGTGGAGTGGGGTCACAACTCACAGCAACCTCCAACTCTTGGCCTTAAGCGATTGTCTTGCCTCAGCCTCCCAAGTAGCTAGAACTATAGGTGTCCACCACAATGCCTCGCTAAGGAGTTATAATTTTGAAAGAGGCTGTCTGTCAGATGCCACTAGCTCTGCCTGTAGCAGAGGACTAGCTTGTTTTGATTTTGCTATATCAGAAGCTAGTAAGCCAATCAGCAAAGGTTGTCCAGAGCTTTAATGGGAATTTTAGGGGAAAAAGTTATGTATAATGCATAGAAGCAAGTTAGAGATTCCTAAGTAGTCTCCTTTTGAAAACTTTGTATTATACTTAAAAAATTAAACATTAAGGGCGGCAACAGTGGGCTTAGCAAGTAGGGAGCTGGCTCCATATACTGAGGGTGGTGGCTTTGAACCCGGCCTTGGCCAAACTGCAACAAAAAAATAGCCGGGTGTTGTGGCGGGCACCCGTAGTCCCAGCTACTCGGGATGCTGAGGCAAAAGAATCGCCTAAGCCCAGGAATTAGAGGTTGCTGTGAGCCTGTGATGCCACAGCACTCTGTCTCTGTCTCAAAAAAAAAAATTAAATATTAATGCATTAAATACATTAATCAATAACTTTTTGGTTCTCTTAATCTTTGTCAGTATATATGAGTAAATGTTTATTTTTACATCTTATATAAATCAGAAAATTGACTTGCATGGCTTTACTTCCTAAGTTCATTTCAACTGAGGAAAGTTGTTTTTTTTGAGATAAGAGTTTGACTTTGTCACCCTCGGTAGAGTGCTGTGGTCTCATAGCTCACAGCAACCTCAAACTTTGGGCTCAATTGATTCTCTTGCCTCAACCTCCCGAATAGCTGAGACTGCAGGTGCCCACCACAATGTGTAGCTAATTTTAGAGATGGGGGTCTTGTTCTGGCACAGGCTGGTATCGAACCTGTGAGCTCAGGCAATCCACCTGCCTCAGCCTCTCAGAGTGCTAGGATTACAGGTGTGAGCTCACCATGCCTGGTCCTGAGAAAAGGAGTGTTAAACTCCCCTGTTATTATGGTGTTACGGGGTATGGTATTGCTCATACTAATTAAGATCTGTTTTAGTAATCTGGGAGCATTTAAGTTGGGTTCATAAATGTTTAGAATTGAAATGTCTTATTGTATTTTTCCTTGACCAATATGAAGTGACCATCTTTGTCTTTTTTGACTTTGGTTGCTTAAGTTCATATGTATCTGAAAATAAGTTTGCAACCCCTCTTTTCTTCTGAATTCCTTTTGCCTGAAAAATTGCCTTCCAACCCTTAACTCTGAATTTTAATTTGTCTTTTAAGGCTAGGTGTATTTCCTACAGACAGCAAATGGATGGCTTATGCTTTTTAATCCAATCAGCCAATCTATGCCTCTTCAGTGGGGAATTCAAGCCATTAACATTTATTGAGATAATTGATAAGTGTGGTAGTGTTCTATTCATCTTATTTTGTGAAAGTCCATTGCTTAGTTTTGTCTTTTGCATCATTGTGGAAGCTAGGTTCTGTCCTTTAATTTCTGGGTGCTTACTTCCCTGGTGGTCCATTGGTCAGTGAATAGAACAGGTTGAAGTATTTCCTGTAGAAGTGTTCTTGTGGCAGATTACCTCAGTGTTTTCATATCAGTAAAGGAGTTGATTTCTGTGTCAATTTTAAAACTTAGTTTAGCAGGACATAGAATTCTGGGCTGGAAATTGTTATGTTTAAGTAGATTAAAGGTAGATGGCCATTCTCTTCTGGCTTGAAAAGTTTCATTAGAGAAGTTTGCAATCACCCTTATGGATTTGCCCCTGGAGGTCAATTGGTGCTTACTCTTGGCAGCTTGTAAAATCTTTTTTTTTGTCTTGACTTTGGCCAGGTTCATCATAGTGTGTCTTGGAGAAGGTTATTTGAGTTGAGGCAACCTGGGGTCTGATATCCCTCTGAAAGGAGTGTGTCAGAATCTTTGATGGTATTTGGGAAATTTTAATTTGTAGTATTCTCTAGTATGGCTATGGCTTCCATTCCTCTGGGGCATTCTTCTTTCCCTTATGGGATACCTGTAACTTGTATTTTGAACACTTCATAAAGTCCCATAAATCTGTCAATGAATGTTCTGATTTCTCTCGCTTCTTTTCTGCTTCTTTATCTGAGATATCTCAAGAGCTTTGTCCTCTACCTCTGAGATTCTTCTGCATGTTCTAATCTGTTGCTGATATTTTCTGTTGCATCTTTAAGTTCCCTAATTGACTGCTTCAGTTCCTTCAGTTCTGCTATATCCTTTCTATATTCTTCATATCATTCATCTTTTATTTGATTCTGTTTTTGAATTTTCTTTTGATTATTTTCCACTTTCTTAGCAATTTCCCTCATTGTTTTCATGATTTGTATTTTAAATTCCCCTTTTTAAATTTCTAGCATTTCTTTATAGGTAGAATCCTCTGCAGTAGCTACCTCACGGTCCCTTAGAGGGTTGCTCTGAACTGGTTTTTCATATTGCCAGGATTTTTCTGCTGATTCTTCCTCATGAGTGTTTTCTTTTGTCTGTTTCCTTGTCCTAATTTTCCTTTCACTTCCTCTTGCTCTTAAAGTTACTGTGCTTCTGGCCTAAGGTTTCAATGAGTCCTTTTGGTACAGGACTAGAAGGATGAGAAGATTGAGAGCAAGAAGGGAAAAAAGATTAAAAAAAAAAAAGAAAAAAAGAGAAAGGAGAGGGGGTGAGTAAAAGGGAATATTGACAAAAAGAAGAGAGGCACAGAAAGACGGAGATAGGAATAATAAAGGTGTACAGTAGGGTACTTTGATCCAACCTTAAAAGCCCCCAACCTATGGGGGTGCTGGATTGGGTGGTTCTTTTGAGGTCAGCAGCTCTTTGCCAGCCTATTCAGACACAGTACTTCACCTCCACTAAATAGAGGGGAAAGACAAAAATGCCATAAATCAAACCAAACAAACAGAAAACCTTATAGGATAAAATTGGGAGAAAAACCAAATAATAGGGGCAGAAACACTAGCAAAAATGAAGTTCTTATTATTAAAGAAGGCAACAATTGAAAATTATATTTAAACTAGAAAAATGAAGAAAGAAAAAAAATAAATGAAAAATCTAGAGGGAAAATGTTGAAATTAAAAAAAAAGAAAACCAAAACCCAAAATAAAGCAGTATATATATATCTTGCTGAATATTATCTGGGCAACAGGTGATCTTTTGGGGTATGAGATATTAATCACAATGCTGATACGACTGTATGAGATGGTGACTGGATGCCTCTGCTGATTTCTCAAACCTAGCAGGGTTGAGAACCTAAATCTCTCCTCAGAGTGCTTAAAAGACACTTTAAACTTTTAACCTTGGCTAAGCAGAAGCTTTCCCAGGAAAGCACTTGTAGCTGTGATCTCTCCTAAAGTGGCTGCCTGCTTATCCAGTACGCCAAAACTGGTCTCTATGCCCCAGAGGGCCCAGGCTGCAAAGCAGCCAGCCCTGCTACTGCCAAACACTGAAATCTCCCCCCTTCCCCAGCCTCAGTCTCAGTTTTGCTCAGTCACTAGATTACTCGCCCAAGGTCTCCTAGCCCAAGCCTCACCTTGCGACCCTGAGGGCGGAGCTCTCACAGGCATTTTTCATTGCCTGCTCCCAGGATATGGGGAACCTGTGGGTTTAGAGCCATACATGGTTTTTGGGATCCTTTGAATGCAGCCTTATTATTTGACTGACTCCAAATTTTACAGAACAAATCACTTTATTAAAAGGATTTATCAATAAATCCTTTTTTATAGAAAGGATCATTATTAATAATATAAAATTCTTTATTAAAATAATTTGTTCTGTTTGGATTTGGTGAGAGGCTGCACTTCGGGGATCTGGAAGGCCACAAGTAGTCTTGAGGACGCAGATTCCCCACCTCATAACTTTTATTTTTTTAAAGTGAACATGTTAAATAATACTCTCTAGCATCTCTGGGTACTGGTCCTCCTTTCAGGGCTTGTTATTATTTTCTTGTGTATTTGTTTAGTGAGATGACTAGATTATTTTAGTGAACTTTGTTTTCCTCCCTTGTCTTCAACCTCTAGGGCTGATAGACTTCAGTCACCTTGGGATAATAGTGTTTTTGGCAGGGCTCTCCTGGAACACAGCTGTTAAACTCCACTAATTTCTGGCTGGTTCCTTTATTTGTTTCAACTCTGGACTAAAAATTATTCTACAGAATAATCCAAATTCTGACTCCTTTGAAGGAATAGTTTTTTTTTTTAATCCCTATCCCTCCACCCTCTCCCCCCTCCCTCCCCCCTGAAGGAATAGTTTTTGAGGTCAGTGTTTAATTTTTGTTCTGATCCTATTTGATATCTTATTCCCAGATTCTGTCCTGCCAACTAACCTACAGTTTAGCCTGTACTTTGTTTCTCTTCCCAGTGGCTTTTCAATCTCTGCTATTCTTTTGCCATGCAGATCAAGTCTGGTGCTTTGGGAAAAGAAGAGGAGCTATCTAGTTTTTTTGTTTTGTTTTGTTACTGTTATTTGTTTACTTATCTTCTCCTCTGAGGGCAAACTCTTTGAACGTGTGCTCTGGAGGTATGAGAATGGAAACAAGTTTCTCCCTATTGGACAAAACATTCTAGGAGGTGAGTGCTCAGTGGGAGGGTAGGAAGTATCCTGGGGTTCTCCTGATGTGGAAGTCAAGAACTATAAGCGGTTCATTATTCTCAGTGTGACATGCCCTAGGTGGAGCCTTCATTTTACAAGTAGGGGCTAGGCAGAAGGGAATCTTTACCTCACAGTGAAGGCTACTTCACAGCGAAGGACTTAGCTGGGTAAGGATGAGAAAAATTAATGTTCTGCTCTTCTGAGGAGAAACCCTCTCATCTGAGTTGGAGGGGTTAGAGGGAGCCCTGTGATCTTGCTTGTGTCAATCTGCAGTGGAGTCTCTGCTTATTTTGGCTGAGAGAGGCTGGAGAGGAAAAAAAGAGGTACAGATACTACAGCCTCTTGTCTTCTTTACTGAATTTTCTTAGGTGTTTTTGATCAGATGTTTCTTTGATTGCTATTTGCCCTTTGGAGCTTTTTGCAGTTTTTGGCTGGGGCCAGGTTTGAACCCACCACCTCCAGTCTGTGGGGTTGATGCCCTACTCCTTGAGCCACAGGTGCCGCCCTTTAATTTTTTTTTTTTTAATAGTTCTCACCAGTTTCCCTGGGGAAAAGGGCAGTAGGACTCATATTGTGCTAGAAGTTAGTCTCCTTGTTACTTGTTTTTTTTTTTTTGTGAGACAGTCCTACTATGTCGCCATCAGTAGAGTGCTATGTGGCATTATAGCTCACAGCAACCTCACTTTTGGGCTTAAGTAATTCTCTTGCCTCAGCCTCCTAGTAGCTGGGACAACAGGCACCCGCCACAACACCTGGCTATTTTTTTGTTGCAGTTGTCATTGTCGATTTTAGTTCAACAATGGGTGGGTTTAGTTCAAACCCACCAGCCTCTGTGTATGTAGCTGACGCCCTACCCACTGAGCTATGGGCGCTGCCCTATTTTTTTCTTTTAGAGTCAGAGTCTCATTTTGTTGCCCACGGTAGCGTACTGTAGCACCACAGCTCACAGCAACCTCCAGCTTTTGGGCTTAGGTGATTATCTTGCTTCAGCCTGCCAAGTAGCTGGGACTACAGGCACCCACAACGCCTGGCTATTTTTTGTTGCAATTTGGCTGGGGCCAGATTTGAACCAGCCACCCTTAATATATGGGGCTGGCGCCCTACCTACTGAGCCACAGGAGCCATCCCTATGTGTGTGTGTGTGTATATATATATATATATATATTTTTTTTTTTTTTTTTTTGAGACAGAGCCTTAAGCTGACCCCCTGGGTAGAGTGCCCTGGCATCACAGCTCACAGCAACCTCCAATTCCTGGGCTCAAGCAAGTCTTTTGCCTCTGCCTCCCAAGTAGCTAGGACCACAGGTGCCCGCCACAATGCCCAGCTATTTTTTTTTTTTTTGGTTGCAGCCCTCATTGTTGTTTGGCAGGCCCAGGCTGGATTCGAACCTACCACCTTAGGTGTATGTGGCCTAAGCTATGTGAGCCACAGGCTCTGAGCCAATTTTTTTTTTTAAATGTCATTCTGATTATGCTTGTTGTGATACCTCATGTGGTTTTAATTTGCATTTCCCTGATGGCTAATGATGTTGAACATCTTTACATGTGACTATTTGACATCAGAGTGTCCCAAAGAATACCATACATCTGTATGTATGTATGTAGAGAAAATGAGAAACTGTAGCTAAATGTATCTTTATTTACAAAATATTCATTACAGAATTTTATAAAATGCAAGTATTTTTCTATATGTTAATTAATAAATATAAAAATATAAAATATAGTATAACAAAACACGGTATGAGTGTTAATTTCTCCTGTTTATGGTGACCTTTGTTGAAATGCTCATTCATGTTGTTTTTCATTTTCTAGTTGGGTTGTTTTTGTCCTAGTTAATTTTAGATACTAGTCCTGTGTTGGCCATGTGATGTGCTAGTTTAGATACTAGTTTACTGTGTTGGCTGTGTGACGTGCAAATGTTTTCTCCCTAACTATAACTTATCTTTTCCACTTCTTAATATGGTCTTTCAGAGAAAAGATAATTTTGATGAACTCCAATTTATCACTTTTTCCCTTTATGAATTGTGCTTTTGGTGTCAAGTTTCATAACTCTTTGTTTAGCTCTAGATTTTTCTCTGTTTCTAATAAAAGTTTTATAGCTTTGCATTTTATTACATTAAGCCCATGATCCATTTTTGAGTTAATGGTTATCTAAGGTGTGAGGTTTAGGTCTTTTTTGTTTGATGGATGCTCAGTTATTTCAGCACTATTTTTTTTTTTTTTTGAGACAGAGCTTCAAGCTGTCCCCCTGGGTAGAGTGCCGTGGCATTACAGCTCACAGCAACCTCCAACTCCTGGGCTCAAGCGAGTCTCTTGTCTCTGCCTCCCAAGTAGCTGGGACCACAGGCGACCGCCACAACGCCCGGCTTTTTTTTTTTTGGTTGCAGCCGTCATTGTTGTTTTGGTGGGTCCGGGCTAGGGATTCGAACCCGCCACCTTAGGTGTACGTGCCTGGCGCCTTAGCCGGTTGAGCTATAGGCGCCAAGCCTCAGCACTATTTGTTGACAGAGCTATCCTTCCTTTATTGAATTGCTTTGGCATGTTTATAAAATAGAAGACATACTTGTATTGTTCTTTTCTGAGTTCTCTATTCTGTTTTGTTACTCTTTGTATATACGTGGGTCATCACGAAAGTTTTGAGATACTAAAAAATCAAGAAGTGTAGAGTGGCGCCTGTGGCTCAGTGAGTAGTGTGCCAGCCCCATATACCCAGAGTGCCGGGTTTGAACCCGGTCCTGGCCAAACTGCAACAAAAAATAGCCAGGCGTTGTGGCCGGCACCTGTAGTCCCAGCTGCTCAGGAGGCTGAGGCAAGAGAATCGCCTAAGCCCAAGAGCTGGAGGTTGCTGTGAGCTGTGACAGCATGGCACTCTACTAAGGGTGACGAAGTGAGAGACTCTGTGTCTAAAAAAAAAAAAAAAATCAAGAAATATAAAATCTGTGTGAACGGAAATAAACCCTCCAGTAACATCAATAAACCAAGGAAGTTGAAACTTGTATAAGTGAATCAGAAGGGACTCTGTTGTTGACTGTTTCTTGGTAAAATAATGGACCATAACATGGTCTGTCTAAAAACTTTGATAGTGACCCCATGTATTCTTCTGCCAAAACCACATTATTTTGACTACTTTAGAATTTAATCAGTTAAATAGATTCTTCCGACTTTCTTTTTAAAGATTGTTTTAGCTATTCTAGAACTACACTTTGCATAGAAATTTTATTTTAATTTTTTTGAGACAGAGCCTCACTATGTTGCCCTTGGTAGAGTGCCATGGCATCACAGGTCAGCAATTCTCTTGCTTCAATCTCCCAAGAAGCTGGGACCACAGGTGCCTGCCACAACGCCTGGCTATTTTTTGGTTGTAGTTGTCATTGTTGTCTAGCTGGCCCGGACCTGGTTTGACCCTGCCACCCTCGGTGTATGTGGCTGGTGCTGTAACCACTGTGCTATAGGCACTGAGCCAATTCTAGTGTTGGAGCTCTATATTGATAGGTTTTCTTGCTTTAGTCTATATAGGGTAGGGAATATTAATTTTCTTTCTTTTTTTTTTTTTGAGACAGAATCTCACTTTGTCACCCTTATGGAGTGCTGTGGCCTTATAGCTCGTAGCAACCTCCAACTCTTGGGCTTAAGTGAGTCTTTTGCATCCGCCTCTCAAGTAGCTGGGACTACAGGTGCCTGCCACAATGCCTGGCTATTTTTGGTTGTAGTTGTCATTGTTGTTTGGCAGGCCTGGGCTGGATTTGAATCCACCAACTTTGGTGTATGTGGCTGGCCCCCTAGCCACTGAGCTATAGAGGCCAAGCCAATATTATTAATTTTCTTTGAAAATTTTGCAGGGCTTTGTTGTTATTTTTTCATACTTGTAAATTTAGAAAACGTTGTAGATAGGGATATAAATTGATCTCAGGACTTTCCTGGAAACTGATTTTTTTTTTCTTCAGTTTTTGGCCTGGGCTGGGTTTGAACCAGCCACCTCTGGCATATGGGGTTGGCGGCCTACTCCTTTGAGCCATAGGCGCCGCCCTGATTTTCCTATTTATTTTTATTTTAAGTAGAAGCCTTAAAAAATTCTTTGGTAACACGTACATCTTATCATTTGCTTTCTTTTTCTGAGTAGAGGGTTACAAAACAATTCTAACTAATGGACTGTGCTGTTTATGTTCACATAAATAAGTAACACCTCCATAACCCTGCTTATGAGAAGTTTGGAGTAGTCATATTTTTTTTTTTTTTTTGAGACAGAGACTCAAGCCGTCCCCCTGGGTAGAGTGCCGTGGCATTACAGCTCACAGCAACCTCCAACTCCTGGGCTCAAGCGAGTCTCTTGCCTCCACCTCCCAAGTACCTGGGACCACAGGCACCCGCCACAACGCCCGGCTATTTTTTGGTTGCAGCCATCATTGTTGTTTGGCGGGCCCAGGCTGGGGATTTGAACCCGCCATCTTAGGTGTACGTGGCTGGCGCCTTAGCCAGTTGACCTATAGGCGCTGAGCCGAGTAGTCATATTTCAAGAATACTTTTAGGCTTGGCGCCTGTGGCTCAAGTGGCTAAGGCGCCAGCCACGTACTGAGCTGGCGGGTTCAAATCCCTCCCAGGCCTGCCAAACAACAATGATGGCTGCAACCAAAAAATAGCTGGGCGTTGTGGCGGGCACCTGTAGTCCCAGCTATTTGGGAGGCTGAGGCAGGAGAATCGCTTGACCCCAAGAGTTGGAGGTTGCTGTGAGCTGGGATGCCATGGCACTCTACTCAGGGCGACAGCTTGAGGCTCTGTCTCAAAA
>CAUYTI010071932.1:0-31260 GCA_963575145.1 Galago senegalensis | reverse complement strand
CTTGAGCCCAGGAGTTGGAGGTTGCTGTGAGCTGTAATGCCATGGCACTCTACCCAGGGGGACAGCTTGAGGCTCTGTCTAAAAAAAAAAGACTGGTGGTCAGGGCAGCACATATGGCTCAGTGCATAGGGTGCCAGCCCCCTATACCAAGGGTGGCGAGTTAGAGCCCAGCCTGGGCCACCTAAACAATAATGACAATTGCAACAAAAAATAACTGGGTGTTCTGGCAGGTGCCTATAGTCCCAGCTACTTGAGAGGCTGAGGCAAGAGAATCACCTAAACCCAGGAGTTGGCGGTTGCTGTGAACTGTGATGACATGGCACTCTAACAAGAATGATAAAGTAAGACTCTGTCTCAAAAAAAAGATTGATGGTCACAACATCCATCTGGAAACCCTGATCAGTCACTGAACATACAGAGTTTGCATTTCTAGGTTGCCATGAGTGTAATTTAATTTCCAAACGCAATATATTGTAATTAAGAATTATGAGCAGAAATAATTGAAGCAGCAGCAAACATAACAATCACTACCATACACTGAGCCTGGTAATGCCAAGATCTCTGTGGGCATCATCAATGTGCATTGCTTCATTTAACCCTCACAGTAAATTTTCCAGGCAGGTATGATTATTGCCCTAATTTTAGGGTTCAATAGATCAATAAATCCCAACAAAATTCCAGGATTGCAAACCGGATTTTTCTCTTTTTCTGGGACCAGTTCTATATTGCATGTTATATACCAGTATTTTTAATAGTTAAGTATTGCTTATATATGGTTTATGACAGGCTAGCAAAAGAAGGGCATATGTAATTGGGTGTAGAGTCATCCACGTGTGCTGGTCTTTGATGTCACTGGAGGGCCTCAAATAGAGGTGACACTGTGTTCTAGAAATGTTTGGAAGCACACGGTGCATTTGGTTGCAGTGATACTGGAGGATACCATTGGTGTTTAGTGTATTTGAGCCAAGGTGTGGGGCATCTGTTCTCTGAGTAGAGCTATGTTTGGGCACAAGTTTTAAATTAAACACACAGCACTTTAGATTGAGCAGCCCATTCCTATGTGGACAGCATTGAGCTGCCTTCTTTTCTCATTATTCCAGATGGCATATCCTTTACCAAGGTATGACAGACCTGGACTGTATTTTCTGAGTGGGCACAGGTAATCTCCCTGTATGTTCTTTTCTCCTTCTCAGGTGGGTCAGAATAGATTCAATACTTAACATGTTGCTCTGGACAGAAACTGAGACTGGAGGGAAAGGGAAGCTGGACTGGGAGCTTTGATAGCAGTTTCCTCAGCACCTGCTTCTGCAGTTCCTGGCTCATAACTGATTGGCCCATGGAAATTCCTCTGACTCTTCCTAGAATTTGTAACAGTACTGGAAATAAGTGAAGAGACTAGGCATATTGGAACACTAGATATTAATATTAACATGAAGAACTAAGTGGCAGCCCTGTCCGTAGGAAAAGGTCCATAAAATTTGTGCTGAAGTCCTCAGGTTGCCCTGTCCTTCTTAGCATCTTTCTTAGCGCGGTTTATTGTTCATGTCCTTATTTCATTTTTTTGAGCTCTGTGTCCTTCATATATGAGTAGGTATCACATACATACATACATGAGGTACTTCAAAAAGTTTGTGCAAAAATGGAATTAAAGGATCAGAAATTTTTAAATGTAAATTTTATATTCTATCAAGTCAAGATACTTTTGTAGTGATGATTCCAGCCATTGACAGTGTATCCCTAAAGAACTGAGGGCTGCAGGAATGTAACCTTGTCAATGCAATCATTTCTACATTAACTGAAGAAAACTGAGTGCCCTTTAAAGATTTTTTTAAGGATTAGGAGACAAGCAGAAGTCAGAAAGAGCCAAATCAGGACTGTAGGGTAGTGATTTCCCATTGAAATTATTGCAGAGTTGCCCTTGGGTGCTGCGAGGAATGAATGAGTGGGTAGGAGCATTGTTGTGGTGGAGAAGGACTCTCTCCCGAAGCTTTCTGTGTGTTTTTCTGCTAAAACTTTGGTTTTCTCAAGACATAATAAGCAGATGATACTGGTTTGGGGTCCTCTAGAAAGTCAATAAACAGAATACCTTGAGCATTCCCAGAACTGTTCCCATGATGACCTTTGGTCTTGAGCAGACCACTTTTGCTGTGATTGGACAATTCCCACCTCTTGGTAGCCACTGCTTTGATTGTGTTTTGTGTTAGGATTGTACTGGTAAAGCCATGTTTTACCTTCTGTTTAAGTTCTGAATAAACCCTTCAGAATCTTCTCACTTTTAAAACTTCCATTGAAAGCTCTGCTCTTGTCTGCTGCTGATCAGGGCACAGTAGTTTTGGCATCCACTGAGTGGAAAGTTTGTTCAACTTTATTTTTTCACTCATAATTGTGTTATTGAAACCACTGACGTGTCTGTGGTGTGGGCTGTTGTTTCTGCTGTTAATTGTCCAGTCCTCCTCAATTAAGTCACCAATAACATGACTTTTTTCCCTGTGGATGTGGGCGGTCTGCCACTGTGGGCTTCATTCTAAACATTGTCTCATCCTTCTTGTAAGTTCTGTTTGTAAACTGCTGATCTCTTTGGGGCATTGTCCTCAGTGACATTTTGTGAATCGTCAGTAATTTCATCAGTCTTCACCCAAGCTGCTGTTCTCGCTTCAGTGTTAGCAGAATGAGTTCTGCTCACGGGCTCTTTTTAAACTGATAGGCTTCCAACGTGACCCTTTTCAGACATGTTATAATAAATTAGTGTCAGTTTATTTTGGGAAAAAACATTTTTGAAATCCATGCACAGTTTTTTTATAATATGTATTTTCCATGCACTTTTTGAAGATGCCTTTTGTGTATGTGTGTAGACACCTTGTACGTATACACATACATTTTTAAATTAAACTGTAATCATTTTCACTGCTTGTAGTACCAACCAACAAATAAAACCTTGGCCAGTAGACAGGTATATGAGGCCTGGAAATGATATTAAAAGCTATTCTGTGCAGCTACTTCTGCATAAATAGCTTGAAATTTAATAAATATATAATGTTAAATGCTTGTTTGGCTGTAATATAACACAACACAAATTTGACTCCTTTCATAAGTGAATCTGGCTTTGTCACCCACCATGTTCCCCTTTTGTCAATGACAGTGGTTCTCTGACTTATTGCATATTAGGACAACCTGGGACCCTTCCAGCACTCTCTAAGTTCATATCACCTCCCAGACCCCAGACTAATTACATCAGAAAGTCTTGAGGATATGATCTGGGCACTGAGATCGCCAAGGATGCCCAGGTGATTCCAATATACAGCTGCCTCGCACCGTCATGTGTATGTGCTCCTCACATGGGACTAGACCCTCATCTCCTTAGGAACAGCAATCACAGCCTCATCTCATTTCTTTAGCATCTAGCAGAATGTCTGGCACATAGTATGGGACAAAGGTGGTCTGTCTCCTTAAAAATAAACTGAGTAACAATTGGAGCGTGTTCAAGTTTAACGAGTACTGGGTTTTGAAACCATGAGGAATAAGTGAAAGGACAAGGCAGATAAAGTTGGTCAAGCTGATACTGAGGATGTCCTTTAGAAGTGAGGGTCATTACTGCTGGAGGTATCCCAGTCTGAGGTCCTAGCCCAGAAGAGTCCAGCAGGCTGCTCGTTCCCTGTCTGGCTCTCGCCCCAGTTTTCATTCCAAATTCACTGAATGTAGATCAAGTTACTCTTCTTTGTAAAGCAGAAAGGGAGCAGGGGTATGAAGCTAGTGGAGCTCTCCTCACCTGGAAGGGAAAGACAGGAGTGGTGGAAGGAATTCTCCTTCTCTCCCACTGTGGCCACACTGGGTGGCTCTGCAGCTCTGCAGCCTTGGCCTGAGGGCTTTGGTCCTCACTGTACGATACATGTGAGGTTACAGACGCCCACCCTGTGTAATGGTAGTGCCGTTATTTTTGTGTCCTGAATTGAACACCTTGCACTCTAAGTGTGAAACAGCACTGTTGGCCATAGTCAGAACAGCTTTACCCACTGCCTGCCTTTAGTATCAGGAGTCCCCATGCCGTGTATTTGCTAAGAAAATAAAAGCAGTTTGACATTTTATACTGTTACGATGAGTCATTGGTAAATACACATTAAAGTGGTGACATGTCATTTAACTCTACAGTGTTCCCAGCAGTGGGACACTCCCAAGAGGCCATAAAGAAGGATCATTTTGGTATAATGTCATGTTTTAAGTTGAACCGAGGTTTATATATAATCTATAATTACTATTTTAAAGTAAACATTGGTTCCTATTTTCATATGAACAATTTAAAAAATCTGAAATTCAGGTCTCTCATGAGCACTGAAGGTAGAAATTCTCTCAGTATAACCTAACAGTAATAATAAACAGAAAGAGGGTGCATGAGTATTTTCTTATTATGTGAAGCCCTTTATATGTATTATTTCTTTCAGTCTGGAAAACAGCCCTATGGAGTATACACTTAGCCCTGTTATCAGATAAAAATACTTAAATCTGGAGAGGTTAAATAACTTGTTCAATGTCAAATAGCTGATGAGCAGGAAATTCAGACTCCAAGAGCACATGCTTCTCAACCCCTAATTCACCGAGCTGTGAAGGAGACACACTTTCTAACCATCAGTGAGGGTCATAGCCAACGTATTACTTTCATATCTACTTCTTGTTACTACATAATGCAAAAAACTACAACATTTCTGCTATTCCTGAAAGTTAGCAGGACTGCCCAAGGGTGACGCTGGAGTTCTTTAGTCAATACCGAAAGCCTCGTTATGAAGATCGGCATTATCAGAGTTCTCCTTTGCTGTAGCTATTTTATTATAATAGTAAAAGGAATAAGTCTAAAAATTATTTTTCTTTTTACTCATCTGGTTTTAAATAAATGGTACCCAAATGTTAATTTTCATTATATTCTACTTGAAAACTTACTGGGGGTTATTTAACTAACTTGTCTGGATTCTTTAAGCTCCTTTGTCTTAAATCTTTAAAAAGTTTTTGTGAACAGGAAGCCTGCATGCACAGGGTGGCTCTTCTGGAAAGGAAAACGTTCATTTTTAAAGAACCTTTGGAAACAGCATGGTTTGGAGTAGAGCCAGTACTAAAAAAAGTTCATTAAATTATTAAAACAATTACTTTTGCTTGTCAAAACTTTGTTTCACTGTAAACTAGTAAAAAGCATCTAAACTTGTTACAGACACTATGATAAATAAAATAAATTTTATGAACCTATTTTGAATCAATAAGAAACAGAATGTGAACACAGCTAATTTAATGAGTATAAACATTTAGATTATATTATTTACAGTACTGTTTTATATTACTGGATTCACATACTGAAGTTGTGGGGGTTAAATATCTGTTAGTTTTCTGCTCGTGCGACTCTCTCCTGAGAACACTTTGATGGATGTTGATACAGGACTTCAAGTAAAGGAGACCTCACCACCCTGCCGCACAGCCCATCTGAGCTGGTGGCTCAGTAATAAGAAAGTCCCTCATACCTTGAAGAGGAATCTGCCTTGTAGAAATGCTCACAAATTGCTCTGACTTGTTTCAACAGCTGCATATGCAAATGAACCTTTCGTGTCCCTCCTCTATCAGGGAAGAGGATTGGTGAATTTAAGGCCAAGGTTCTCCAGTGCACCTGTAAGGCCTCTTCTCTGCACTTTTTCTTTAGGAGTGATCCACCGCTACTCACCTCTGCAGTCACCATCTGTATGTTGTTGGGTCCTACAGGTTTTTCCCAGACCAGACTTTTATATCCAGCTGCTTACTGGACATCTCTATATCCATATTTTCCCAATTATCTTGTAAATTTCATCATATCATATAACTTAAAGATGAGCCCCCCCAAAAATCTTTTTTTTACTTGCAGGACAAAATGTTTTGAACCTTACTAAATAGTTATAGAAAGACTGTGGTAGTTGGGTCTTTGCCAATTTTAAATTTTTTATTACTTTTTTGATTATCTAGAGTCAGTGACTATAGTAGATACTGAAACAGAAAAAAGAAAAAAGAAGGATCAGAAAAAATGTAAACTCCCTTGAGAAATATAGAAGGAAATGAGGTATGTAAAAAACAAAGGACATTTGAAAAATCTTTCAAAGTCTGCATAAACTTGCCAGCTTCACTAACAAGTTATTTATTTTTCCTTTGGATTCATGAATTCAGAATAAAAAAAAAAGAACGCTAATTTAAACATATTTAATTAGTTGAACTCATGGCTCCAGGATATTATTGACTCATAGTTTATTAGATTTAAAAATTGATAAAATGCTTATTCATAATAGATGCCCGTGCTCATTATTTAAAATTCACAAGGCAACCATAGTTTTTGTCTCTGTAGACTAATAAAGCCATGGTTTGGGATAATTAACTAGGTATTTCAAGAACTTTTTCCTTGAATTGTCTAGATAGTTTCCCTGAGGCCCTGTTTGCTTTTCATATGCACACAAAGAGAAAGAATATAAAGTTTTCTTTCTTTTTTAAAGTTAGTTATAGAAATAAAGGACTTCATTGTTTAAGAGCACTTTCCCAGCTACTCCTGGGGACCTCTGCATTCCTTCCCAGGTATCATATAATCTGTGTTATGGTCAGAAGTTTTAAAAAGTCTATGCTTCTGGTCTTTTCTTTTTTAAAATTTGTGTATATTTTTTGAAAACAAAAGTGGATTATTTCTCAAATACAGTACCATATTTAATAAATATGCACTTTATTTATGGAAGTTCCCAGGAAAACATTCTTTAACAAAAAAGAAAAAAGAGAAATACCAAAGTCCTCAACTCCCCTATGCTTTAAATTGTTGGGATTAGCATTTGTAAGAGAAAAATGTAAACACAGCTGTGTGTAGCGGGTAGGACACTGGGTCTTGCCTCTAAGATTGTCCTTCCATGTTTAGATTTAGACTCATAGTGATTATTCCTTCTCCTGCCTCCTTTCTCTCTGTCTTTTTGTTTTATGGTCTTTGTTTTTTTTTTTTTTGGAGACAGAGCCAGTACTAAAAAAAGTTCATTAAATTATGGAGCACGTGCTCCACCTCCAGTATATGGGGCCAGTGCCCTACTCTTTGAGCCACAGGCACTGCCCTGTTTATGGTCTTTTTATACGTATAAAACAATCAGGATAAAGACCCGCTGTAAAAATCCCAAGACTGGTAGTCTAAAAACTGAAATTAAGGGCAAGTTTATTTTTTCTTTCATAAGACTTTTGATTACTTAAAGCAAATAACAGTTTTGCAAGTTGTATTTCAAATACTACTCAGCACTGAGGAAAAGCTGCTTGGAGGTGCCCAGGTTTGCTGCTGATCATCTGTCAGGTATGTCTTGTTGCACAGGCATCAGTTTCCTCAATTGTAAAATGAGGGTAGAGTTCACCTTGGTCAACACTCTGGTAAATAGCTGGAGCTAAAAAAAACTAGAAACTATCATGGGTCTCACTTTGCTCATCAGTAAAATTAGGGGGCTGTATCAGTTCTCCTCCAAGTGTGCTTTGCAATTCAGTAATAGACCTAACTGTTTTTTGATGAATTAAGTATAGAAATTGAGAGAGTGTGTGCACAAACTTTATATAATTTGTCAGAGTAATTCTTTGTCTATTGAGTCTAATAATAGAAAAACCTGGAATGCTTATTCTTGTAGATTGCCTTTTCATTATTAATTATTATTTTCATTATTGTGTAGTAATTTTTTTTACTATATATCTAAAAATTATTGGTCTATACCAGATTGAATTGAAAAAAAAAGCTGGTCTTTCCTCACAGTTTGTTTACGATCACTGGGCAAATTGACCTCTACATTAATCTTTCTAACTTACATTTTTATAATTCTGGGTAAACTATACACTTTTTCTTAGAGCACTGAAAAATGTATTTGCAACAGATGCAGATTTTTTTAAGTGAAAATCACTTCACTGAATTAAAATTCTAAGTATGTACCCCTTAGTATGTATTCACATTGCCTCCTGGATTAGAAAGCACGTTATAGGTGCCTAAGGAAAAAGAATGATGTGTGTGCATTGTTGACAATCAAATTAAGCTTTCAATTTGTTCTTTAAAATTTAATCTATTTGGATTCAAAGATCTGTTTTTAATAAAAAGCAATGGTAGGCGACAAGATGTTAGTGACTTGTGCTGCCACTTTCTATCTTCAGTTGCTTTTGTTGTATTAGAAAGGAAATAATTCACGTCTCAAAAACACCACTCTATCATTTAAAGGCCCTGAGGTGAGCAAGCAAGTTAATGCACTTTACAGTGGGCCTACTATGTTCAGGGATCTGTTTTGCACTTGTGCTAAAGAGAACAGAGCCAGTTATAGTTCCTGTTCTCATCAGAGGACTGCGGATCTATTCTGGGAGTGGGGCATGTACATAGGAAAAGAAAGATCTCAATAGTTGGCTGCTTATTAAAAGGTGGTGGGGAAAAACAAAGACTTCAGAAGAAGTAAGCACCATTTCCAGAGGAATAGAGGAAGGCCCTGCAGGGATGACAGGATAGTGAAGGAAATAATTGATCAGAAGGGGGCCATGCGCAGAGACTCTGGATATGGAGACAACGGCATCCAGTTTCTGAGATGGCAAACATGCCTAAAATTACCTTAGCAATAGTTTGGGGGCTGTCAAGCTCTGTTGCAGAAATAGAAAAAGATAATATTGAAATTCTACGAAGAGAATAGATGGATGAAGTCCTGAGGACCAGGTCAAGAGTTTAAACTTATTCTGTTCCATGAGTGATAGGAATCCACTGAAGACTTTAACTAGGAATGACAAAGAGACTAAACTGGAAGCTTAGTAAAGATAATTTACAGTTAGACTGAGAGGTCGATGGAAACCTAGATAGATGACAATTGCAACAATTTAGGTCTCAAAGAATGAAAGCCTTTGGTTGGAATGGTGATAGTGGCAACATAGGGAAAATGTATAAGGAAAGGAAAAATTAATGCAATTTAGGGAAGGTTTGTAAAGAGAAAGTAAAAGAAAGGGCTATCAGTCAGGTTTGACGTTCTACAGCTAGGAAAGATGGTCTGGAACGTCATAGAATATTATGGACAAATAACAAATCAGCACGTCAAATGGAGTATTTTTTTTTTTTTTTTTAGTTAGGGAGATGCTGAATATTATTTTTAAAACTATACTGTCCCAGCTCAGCACCTGTGGCTCAAGTGGCTAAGGCACCAGCCACATACACCTAAGGTGGCAGGTTCGAATTCAGCTCGGGTCCGCCAAACAACAATGATGGCTGCAACCAAAAAATAGCCAGGTGTTGTGGGGGGCACCTGTGGTCCCAGCTACTTGGGAGGTGGAGGCAGGAGACTCGCTTGAGCCCAGGAGTTGGAGGTTGCTGTGACCTGTGATGCCAGAGCACTCTACCCAGGGGGACAGCGTGAGGCTCTGTCTCAAAAAAAAAAAAAAAAAAAAAAAACTGTACTGTCCCAAGTTAACAATGGGATGCTGCTATGATTATACAGTTAGTGATGATGAGCCTTTGACTCCTGATTAATGGCATTACCAGAAAAAAATGTATATTTGGAAATCAGTCACACAAACGTAATGCCTGACACCAAACAAATGAATTGACAGAAGTAGTAAGGAAGTGGGGTTCAGCATATTGAATTTCAGGGAGATCCTCCATCTATTACAGAGAAAGCAGATTTTAAGGCATCATTTCCCAATGATTGTGCTGTAATAATATTACTTAGTCATACTGAGAAAACATTAAGGCACCTTATTCAAATGTTCAGAAATAGTGGATAAAATAAAATTATATTTACCTCTTTAACAGGGCATTTCTAATTATTTTATATGACTTCTAACTTCTAGAACTATAAGATAATAAATTTGTGTTATTTTAAGCCACTAAGTTTATACAATTTTGTAATAGCAGCCATGGAAAACTAATATGAGGAGGCTTCTACCAGAGACAGTGCTGCTGTTTTCTCCTGCCCAGACTAACATAGCCATGAGGAGATGCTCCCTTGGGCTCGGGGTAATGCTCCATTTCTTAAGTGTCTGTTAATTGCTCTGCTGCTGAACAGGGAGCAACAGAAATAAACTTAGCTCTTCCCTTTTCCTCACCCGTGTACCAGCTACATTATGAATTAAAAAGCATTTGAAAAACTACCTGTCAGATTTTCTTACATGAAGTCATCAAAGGAAGTCTGACCTGTAAATTAGTCTGAGGTTGAAGAATAACATGTTGTATCTGGTTGTAAGTGTAGACAACTTGGGTCACCTGAATCAAAGAAGAAATCTCAAGATATTAAAAAATATTTTGGGCTTGGCACCTGTAGCTAAGTGGTTAGGGCACCAGCCACATAAACTGGAGCTGGTGGGTTTGAACCCAGCCCGGGCCTGCCAAACAACAATGACAACTACAACCAAAAAATAGCCAGGTGTTCTGGCGGGCACCTGTAGTCCCAGCTATTCGAGAGGCTGAGGCAAGAGAATCACTTAAGCCCAAGAGTTGGAGGTTGCTGTGAGCTGTGACAGCACAGCACTCTATTGAGGGCAACATAGTGAGACTTTGTCTCAAAAAATTTTTTTTGAACTAAATGAAAATAAAAAACACCTATCAAAATGTGTAGAATGCAGCAAAAGCAGGGCTTAGAGGGAAATTTATAGCTTTGACTATATATATTAGAATATTTTATATATATTATACATATATATTATATATATATTTGACGATATATATTCAATATATATATATTCAAAACCAAAAATCTAAACTTCTGCTTATGGAAACAGGAAGGAGAGCAAATTAAATCTAAAGAAAGCAGAAGAAAAGACATGATAAAAATTAGAGCAAAAATTGATGAAATTGAATAAGAATTAACAAAACTAAAAACTGGTACTTTGAAAAGATCAATAAAATCAATAAGGTTCTAGCTAGGCTAACTAAGAAAAAAAGAAGAGGACATAAAATGGTATCAGAAATCAAAGAGAGCAGATGGCATGGACGCTGGAAGGATAGTAAAGGCCTGTAACAGTCTTATACCCACAAGTTTGATAACCTAGATGAAATGAGCCTTTTCCATGAAAGACACAATCGGCCAAAACTCAAACAAGAACAAGCTACAATCTCAGTAGACTTACATCTATTAAAGAAATTGAATCAATAATAGAAAGACTTCTAAAAAGAAAGCACCTGACTCAGATGGGTTCACAGGTGAATTCTGCTGAATATTTAAGGAAGAAATTATGCAAATTTTTTATAATTCTTTTGAAAGATAAAATCAAAGAGAATACTTTCTCATTCATTCTATGAGACCAGATTATCTGAATACCAAAATCAGATGAATCTATTATAAAAAAAGAAAACTATAGAATTAATATTTCTCATAGCTACCTATGCAAAAATCCTCAACAAAATATTAGCAAATTGAATCCAACAATATATACAAAGAATTATATATATTGGCACATAGAAGATATACAAGGGGCAATAAGCATGTGAAAAGATTGTTCATATCATATGTCTTCAAGAAGTGTAAATTAAAACAATAAAGAGATACCTGTACATACCTATTTTTTTTTTTTTGAGACAGAGTCTCACTTTGTCATCATCGATAAAGAGCTGTGACATCACAGCTCACAGCAACCTCCAGCTCTTGGGCTTAGGTGATTCTCTTGCCTCAGCCTCCCGAGTAGCTGGGACTACAGGTGCCCGCCACAACACCTGGCTTTTTTTTTTTTTTTTTTTTTTTTTGCGGTTTTTGGCCGGGGCTGGATTTGAACCCGCCACCTCCGGCATATGGGGCCAGTGCCCTACTTCTTTGCGCCACAGGCGTCACCTAACACCTGGTTATTTTTTTGTTGCAGTTTGGCCAGGACTAGGTTTGAACCTGCCACTCTTGGTATATGGGGCTGGCGCCCTACTCACTAAGCCATAGGTGCTGCCCTAACATAGCCATCTACTTTGGAAGACAATCTTTCTGACATGCTCTTACGATCTTTCTTATCATGCACTTATGATCTAGCCGTTATGCTCATTGGTATTTATCCAAAGGAGTTGAAATCCCATGTCCAAAAAAAATCTGCACATGGATATTTTTGGCAGCTTTATTTGCAATTGCCAAAACTTGGAAACAAAAAGGATGTCCACAGTAGGTGAATAAACTATGATAATAGAAATAATAATATTATTCAATGCTGAAAAGATAAGAGCTACAAGCTGTGAAAAGATACAGATGAAACTTAAAAGCATATTAAGGTGACTGCTCACTCTGTGATTTCAACTGTATGGCTTTCTAGAAAAGGCAAAACTATGGAGATAATACAAGAGTCAGGGGATGTCAGGTCTGGCAAGAATGAATTCATAGAGCACAGGGTATTTTTATTTTTTAGGTCAGTAAAAATGCTCTGCATACCACACTTGTAGATACCTGTCATACATTTGTTTTAGCCTATGCAGAAACAAGTGTAACTCTAAACTGTGGAGTCTGGGTAGTAATGATGTGTCTGTGTGTATTATTCAGCTGTGACCAATGTGCTATTGTGGTGGGGGTGTTGCTGCTTGGCTGTGTCCTGGGAGGGCAGGGTGATAGGACGTCTCTGTACCTTTTGCTCAGTTTTATCATGAATCTAAAATTGCTCTAAAAATAGCATATGAAGTACTGATCATATTTTTTGTTTGAAATCATCAAGGGTGATATGAATTATAATTAGACCCATGAATAAGGAGTGATCCAGGTTTTGCTTTTAAGCATATACAATTTGGGGGGGCTCTGTTTTAAAGAAAGAATAGAAATTTAGTTATGAAAGTGAATATGTATTAGAATAAATGGGTTAATTACAAAAAGATTACAAACTTTAAAATGCTAATAAGTACCACTAATAACAAAAAGTGCCCCAGATTAGTCTGTCTTCCTGTGTGAAGCAGACAGCACGCCTTTGTAATGTATTTTATGTATTTCTGACTGCAAAACCCTTGTCTCATTCCTTCATATGGCTGTGATCTTGTCATATCATTTTCTGTAAAGAGAATTAGAAGAATCACCCAGTCTTTCTTTTAGCATGACTAATCAGTATTTGGGTCTTTCCCCTTCATTTATTGAAGGTTGGGGAAAATTTCTTCCAATTGACACAGCTTGTTATTAGCAATCCCATGTAAGTTTCTGAGATTGTTGTAAACCTCCAATGTCTTTCATATATGAACTGAAAGACTTAGATTTTTCTATAGTCCAGTTGCTAGCTCCATACCTTGCAAACTTTACTTCTTCTCCACTGTCTCTGACCTGGCAATACCAGGCACCGGTGGACCTTTTCACATGTCTATAGAACCTCTGGCTTTGCAAGTGTATGTCTGAAATCAGGTGTGGGATGAGTCAGCATAGTAGTTGTTAGGAGCATTTCTGGAAGCCTTCCTACACTAGGACAAATATCAGTGAGGAGTAACTATGAGTTATGTAGTTATAAAAATGCCCCATTAATCCAAAACTAAGTATGTCCCCAGCTTAATGTTCCCTTAGCAAGATCTTGCAATGCCTCACACAGCCCATCACCTCCTAACAAAGGAGGAGCGCGATGGAGCCTAAGCTAGAATGGAAGAGACAGCAGTCTTGATTGCATTCAAAATATCCTACTTCTGCAAGTTTAAAAAAAACATGCGACTGTATAAGTTCATAGCTAGGGCCTCTCCCAGGGCCTTGAAAGGAGCCCATGCTGCAGTTGGGCCCTGAAGCTTTATCAGCTTCTCAGTAAAAACATCTGTGATAGGACATGACTCCATACACAGGCATCATTCTATCATTTTTGTTTTGAAGTTTTCCAACCCACAATTCTGAAATTCCAAATATAGAAGTAACTGAGAAGCATGGTCATATCCTATGGTCCAGCCGTTTATTCCCATGGGATACTCTTCCCGACCTAGAAAGCCCCAGGGTCACACCACGGTAAAGCTTTCAGGCCTGTTTCTGTTTGAAGCTTTCTTCTTTAGATTCAACTGTAATAGATGCCATTAAAGTCAATGTCTCCATCTTTTCATTTGCTATGATTTGTAGCCATGATTTAATCTAAAATAGATCATTTTGCACATTCTTAGTAATTTGTCATCTAGATGAACTTAAGCCTCTGAACTTTTTTACAAGTGAAGGAAAAGTAGAGGAATAATGTTACACAGAATGGAAAAGTCAATGTTGCAGCAAGATTTCTAGTGAAAGCAGAAGGAATGGAGCCGTGGTAACCGTAGTCACGGGAAAGGCTCACAGGACAGATGAGGCACTCAGCTGGGGGGGACTTTGTGAACATCATGACTGGTTCTTGCATTCTACTGCTAAGGAAGATGAGACTCAAGAGAGAGAAAGTATTTTACCATTGCTGAATAGGTGTTTTTGCTCTGGTTGACAATGCTTTGTTCAGTATTTTTAAGTGTTCTTATATTTAAGTATTGATAGTATGTGTAAACAAGTTGCTATTCCCAGCAGATAGAATTTCAAAAATTCAGTGAATCTTCACCTAAACTAAGTATTTGACTTGCTTCTTGTCTTTAGTAGAGGGTGATGTGGAGCAGAGAGATGCTGCAGGAACATTTGTCAGTCTCAGGTTAGGAAATTCTGGAAAACATGAGATGAAAGCAAGATATAAGTTATCACTCAGAAGTTGCTCTTAGAGACCACGCATAGTGACTTCAGTGCAAAGCAGGTGGGTTGTTTTCATGTCAAGTGCACACCTCTTCCCCCTTAGTTTGCTTCCATCAAAGTAGAACATTCTGAAATTTATTTTGTGGGAAGCCTGTTTTAAATATGACTATGTGATACCACAGAGGATTGAGAACTTACTCTGTCTTGGTAAACTTGTGGGTGAGCAGGGAGCGGCTCTGGCTGGGAATCTCCTCAGTCTACCCCTGGTGGCCCGGAAGCCTCCCTGCTGGGCTGTGTTCCCTGCAGTCACAGTGGGTGTCCTCCTCCCAGCAGGGGCTGTGCTGCTTATTTGTGATTTTAAACATCCTGCTCTTTGTGTATGCCACAGTCTGCCTTTGGCAGCTCCTTTTGAATCCTGCCTCTCACAGTCTGTTTAAAGCTAACAGCTCCTTGAAGTCATTCTCAATTTCCTCCATGGAAATCAATCAATAAACCCCCCTTTTCCTTCACCCTTCCTCTCTTAGAATTCTTGCAAAGACTTATTCTTATATTCTGCATTGTTTTATAAATCGCTGTACTTCTCCTGGCTGGCCTTGTAAGATACGTGATGGAAGAGATGGTTTCCTGTACTTTCTGGCATTATCCTTGGTGCTTTATATAAATACAAGATATTTTGTTTGTTGCATTGATTCACTGATTCTACAAATATTTGTCAAGGACATACTATTTGCCAGGCACTAAATTCTAAGCACAGAAGACATAGAAGTGGTCCAAAGTGATAAAAATTTCTGCCCTAATGAAACTTACATTAATTGATTTAAATTATATTTTCATGTCCTTCTTAAATCTCTGTGTACTCCACAATTTATAAAAAAAAATAACATTTTTCTCTAGTATTTGACAGCTGTTAACACTAATGTTGTTAATTCTTGCTAATTAGCATTAATAGGTATTGTGTGACAAAGGTCGTATTCACAAGCTGAGCAAAAGATTTTTCTAGAAGTCTATAGATCAGATGACTGGCTAAATCTATAGGGTTGCATGCAGCTTAGTTACTTTGGTGTCTTAATACTTCTTCTGACTACTCTTCACTCTCAGCCCTCTTACCTGTGTTAATTTTCCATCCCTTTGTTATTCTGTTATGGGGCAACACATTTATTATCTGTGCCAGCCAATACAGCTAAGCTTTCTGCAGGTGAGAGCTTTGATTTGGACATGACTACATTCCCAGTACCCAGTACTCTATCTGCCTAAACAAAGATGCTCATTTATTGCTTTTTTAATGATTAAAAAATGAATTAACAGTATCTTCTTTGTTTCTGGGAGAGCTATATAACCTTAGTATAGGTGATTTCCCCTCTGAAATTAATTTTTCAAATTGTCACTCCTATAAATGTTCTGACTGAAAAGTGTCCTCTTCCAATTATAGGTCCTATTCTTAATTTTTCAAATCACATCATTGGCTTAATCTTCCTAATTCTGCTTCATATTTTCTTTGACTAGCTGAATTAATCAGGAAATGTGTGGTACAATACATGGATCTTTGCATTGATAATTTTATGAAATGACAGCCAGCATACTGTTTGAAAAAGATTGGCTGAATATTCTTATTTGAAATGGAGTTTTACCTATAAAATCCTTTGTATGAAGAACGGAAATTTACAGATGTACATTTCCATAGCAAACAGTACATATTATAAGCTACTTATTGGAACAGGTATAGATGTAGTAATAGCAGATGTTTGAATGTCTGAGCTATTTCACTGTGACTTATAACCAATTATGAATTCTCTATTTTAGGAAGCCATCCATTCTTACTAGAACTCCGAAAATGGATAGGATGAACATACAGGTCTAAGTTTTTCCCCTTCCTTGTCTTCTTCAGAGTTCCTTTACTTCTTTCCAGGTTAAGTTTCTCTCCATGGAACATTGCTTAAGCAATCTGGAGCCTAAAATGGTATGCAGTGGGCTTTAAATGTTCACAGAAAAATAATGCCCAGATCATACAGAGTGGATTTGTTACTAATGCTGTTAAGGTGTAGAATTTTAGTTTCTGTTGAATGGGAATTTTAAGAATTGGAGAAAGGCAGGAAATAAACTTTGAGTCTATTAGGACTTATGTTGTCTGTATAGTTACAATCAGTGTTGTTATATTAATAAATATCTAAAATTCTTGTACTTTTAGATAATAACCACTGTGGGAACATTTTCCTCCTATAGAATTTCACACAATAAACCAAAGCTATATATTTCTTGGGTTGAACTGTTTACACTAGAGCAAAAAAAAATCATTTTTGGTAACAAATGTAATGGTTAAACAGAGTTTTTCAGCGTTTATACCTTCTATTCTAGTTGCTTTCACAATATTTTATCCTGAGGTTTTAGTTAATCTTGTATGCTTTCCTAAGACTCTTATAATCTCCCTACCATTAAGAAGGGGGAATAAATAGAGAATGCAAATAGACCAAATGATTAGCCTCGCAGATGCTGCCCTCACCAAGCCATGCTCAGAGCTCTGTGACCTCACCGCAGCAGGTAAAGGGCTTGTGTAGAAGACATAGCATGGAGGGTCGGGGTCACAGTGTCCCCACCCGTCAAACCCACAGCCCAGACAGATGAAGGTCTTTTTAGTGTTCCTGTTCTCCCAGGTATTCTGGCTCAGCCTGCTGTCTAGTTCCAGTGTGCCTGGTGAGTCTCCTTGCCAGTGCTGGTGCTTCTTGCTTGGAAGTACCTGGCATGGGCATTGTAGTGAAAAATATTTTGAAGGGATCAATTTTTTTTTCTTTTTTCTTTTTGAGTCAGAGTCTCACTCTCTCACCCTGGGTAGAGTGCTGTGGTATCACAGCTCATAGCAAACTCAAACTCTTGGGCTCAAGGGATCCTCCTGCCTCAGCCTCCCAGGTAGCTAGAATTATAGGCACCAATCACAATGCCCTGCCAGTTTTTTTGTTTTTAGTAGAAATGGGGTCTCCCTCTTACTCAAATTGCTCTTGAACTCCAGAGCTCAAACAATCCACCCACATGGGCCTCCAGAGTGCTAGGATTACAGCTGTGAGCCACCGTGCCCGGCCAGATAAAATTTCTTTAAATGAGTAAATGCCTTAAAAAACATAGTTGACTGTAAAATCACAATCATGTGAGCTCTTTGTAAAGTCATTTACTAATTCTGTCACATGCATTCATTTTATTCCCCCACACTGGGCTAAGTTTATGTGTATAGAGGACAATATGGACATGTTTGTCTTATTTAAATTAATGCTGATGGTAATAATGATAGCACTAAAGCTAGCATTCACAATAACAGTTTATGGAACTTACTATTCTTGGGGAACTGGACTTAGCATTAGAAATATGCTCTCTCACTGAGCCCCGATGAGCTCCTCATACCATTTCCATTTTGTAAGTGAAAACATTGAGGCATTGAGGGGCTGAGGTACTTGCCACAGGTGACACAGCCTGTAAGCCTGGTTCTAGAGTTCCTTACTCTAATAGTGGTGAATTTTGTGATACGGGGAAAGTGGAGTTTTATTCTGACTGAAGTTCACAGGATGTCATCTTGACCGTGGAAGTTTAGTTGACCTTGACTTATATACGCATTTACTAGTTTGGTGTGATAAATTATCTCAGATCTGCAGACTGGCCCTGCTGCAGCTTAGAACAGCACTTGTTTGTCATCTCACCATTTTGGTGGCTCAGGAGTCCAGCGCAGTTTGTCTAGGTCCTCAGTTCAGATGCACATCAAGGTGTCAGCAGGGGCTTAAAATATCCTCAGAGGTTTGGGGTATTCTTCTAAGTTCACTGCTCCTTGGAAGAATTTAGTTCTTTTGTTTATAAAATTGAGGTCCTAGGCTCCCTGAGTCTCCCAGCATCCACCCCCACATCACTCTCTCTGTAACAGCATTTCACTTCTTTAAAACCAGGAGGAGACTGTCCTTGCTGCTTCCCATCTGTGTGTATAGAGAAGCCTCCTCCAAAGGCTCCCCTGATTTGGTCTTTTGGAAGAAACTCCCTTTTGATGAGCTCAAAATCAATTGATTAGCAACATTAAGTATGTCACTATTTTTACTTTTGCCGTATTTTGTCTCTAATCATGGCGGTGGTGTTCCCCCCATCCCCTCATCATCACAGGCACTGCCCACATTTGGAAGACAGTATTGTACAAGGGCATGGGACAGTGGGGGGCACGTTAGAATTCTGAAGATTTGCTTTATCTCCTCTGCTGCAGGCCTTGAGTTTGTGAAAGGCCTATAACTACCAGTCTTTGCTTCTTCCTCTTATATAACGAAACTTCACCTGGCACAGGCAGGCAGTCCGTGCTTACTGCACAGCCAAGGGAGTGTGGCCTTTTATCTCTGTTGTGTCTATTTCAGTATCTCATGCAGGGTCCTTAGTAGCCTGTGATCTGTATTAACATCAGTTAGACCTATTTTTAGAAAGAGAAAGAGAACCGTGGCTGTCAGAAATCATGCTGATGAGGCTTGTTGCCTGTGGCTCAAGTGGCTAAGGCACCAGCCATATACACCTAAAGTGGTGGGTTCCAACCCAGCCAAACAACAATAATGGCTACAACCAAAAAAAAAAAAAAAAGTAGCCAGGCATTGTGGTGGACGCCTGTGGTCCCAGCTACTTGGGAGGCGGAAGCAGGAGACTCGCTTGAGCCCAGGAGTTGAAGGTTGCTGTGAGCTGTGATGCCACGGCACTCTACCTAGGGGGACAGCTTGAGGCTTTGTCTCAAAAAAAGAAAAAAAGAAAATCATGCTGATGCAGAGACAGCGAAATTGTCCTCAAAAAACAAAAAATTGTGTGTCATGATATTAGCTTAGCTGTGTGTCTTAGTGGTCACATTCTTCAGAGTTAAAAATGTAAGCATGTGCTATCAATTAGAGGGCTCATGAGGAATTTCGCAAAGTAGTGCCAAAGTACTGAAGAATTGGGATTACCTCATCTGTTTACAACTGGCCTGCAGGGAAGTTTGAGATTACATAGTTTACTAATTATTGTCAGAATCCTTTTAAGTTGACTACCAGTGATTTATTATGTTCCTGGGCACAAAAATGTATCTTCTAATATATGTATGATTTAAACTCCCTTTGGTGCTGGTTTAATTTTTTAAGTGAATATTTAACCATATTTCTAAATAACTCTTTTGTAAACATTACTATTTTTTCTTTCTTTCTTTCTTTCTTTCTTTGGTTACTGCAGCAGGAATTTTTGACAATGCCACATATCATTCTGGAGTTCTTTGTAAACCTGTCTCAAATTCAGGTTTTATTTTTTCTAACTCACAATAATAATATTGCCTTAAATAAAACACTTAGAAGTTTACATTTTCTTTGAAGTATGAAGTCTTTTTCAGCAAAACTCAAGGAGAATTTCCAGGAATCCTTTTCCATGGTAGTTTTTCTCCTTCATCTACTTTTATTGTCCATCTCCTTTATCTTCTCAGGACATTATATTTCCACTGTCATTTTGGAAATCATAGGCTTGCATAGCTGAATTATGTGAGCCATCACCTCTATACAGAGTAACACTGACTCCACTAGAGAAAAATGTCATATGAAGCTGAATAAGCATTTGGAAAATAAGAGAACATTTACAACCAGACAGTTTGAATAACTGGAGATACAAATGTTCTTTTACAGAAACAGTCTCATGTGAGTTAGATAAATAACTGTCCAAATACTTTTCTTTACCCATGTAAACGTGGTTTATTTTTCTTCCCATGGTTTTCCTCCAGCCCTGATTCCTTTAGAATGGTGAAGGCTTTATCTATCAGGCATTCTTGTGGGGTGCGGGGATTATGACTTGTTAGTTAGTTCATGTAATTGGAGAAGATGAAGTGGGTGGTAATGAGGACTGAAATTTACAGATCTGAGTTTAGCTCTCTGGTCCACTCATTGCATGTGGAGGCATGTGGGCTTCACATCAGAAACCCGGGTTCAGTACCAGCCCAGCTATCAACTCTGTGTGACCCTGGGCAAGTTAGCATCTGGGTGATACTAATCTATTTCCTCATCCTGTGAAATGGCAATTGTGCAGCCCCCATTTGTGAATTGCTGGCATGGCTTATGTGAGCTATGCACATAAACTGTTTAACACAGTGACTGGCACTTAAGTTTCCCTTAAATGTTCCCTATTATAATCATGACATTCCATCTTTCATGATGGTGAGCAGCAAGAGGGAAGTCCCTATTAGTGGAGAAAAAGAGTTTTCCTATGTGGATTTGCAGATGGTGTCAGCCTTTGAAGTACCAAACTGCTGTTTCACAAGGTACTTGTAAATATCCCACCTATTTCTGCTGATGCATATCAGAGAGACTAGAGTGTTTCTTCTTCAGAGAAGTTTCTGGAAAGAGGTGTGTGTCACTCATGGGCAGCCATCCCTTCTGAGAAACACATCATTAGGCAATTTTCTTCAGATGTGACAATCATGGAGTCACTGGATGGCACAGATCACCACACACGCAGGCCGTATGGTGTGGCCTGTTACTCCTGGCTACAAGCCTGTCCAGCATGTTACTGTGCTGAGTGCTATAGGCAGTTGCAACACCATTAAGTATTTGTTAATTTTTTTATTTTTATTTTTTTTTATTTTTTGAGACAGAGCCTCAAGCCGTCCCCCTGGATAGAGTGCTGTGGCATTACAGTTCACAGCAACCTCCAACTCCTGGGCTCAAAGGAGTCTCCTGCCTCCGCCTCCCAAGTAGCTGGGACCACAGGCACCCGCCACAACGCCCAGCTATTTTTTGGTTGCAGCCGTCATTGTTGTTTTTGGCGGGTCCAGGCTGGGGATTCGAACCTGCCACCTTAGGTGTACGTGGCTGGCGCCTTAGCCGGTTGAGCTATAGGCGCCGAGCCAAGTATTTGTTAATTTAAACACAGAAGAAGTAAAGTAAGAATATGGTATAAAAGATAAAAAGTAGTACCCTGTACAGGGCACTTATAAATGCCACTTGTAGAACCAGAAGTGAGTTGGTGAGTGGGTGGTGAGTGAAGGTGAAGGCTGAGGACATCACGGTGCTCCTGGGGACTTTATGAACACTGTGCACGGAATTTATGCAAAGAATTTTTCTTCCTTTAATGACAAATTAATTGTAGCATACTGAACTTTTAAAAAACTTTTTGAGTCTTTTTTAATAACACTACCTGTATTCCACTGCCTAGATTTGAATTCTGGCTCTGCTGATAATTATCTGGTTATTTCTGCTCCAGATGGTTGAGCTCCTCACGTCTCCAGTCCTTCTGTGGAATAGAGTTGCCAATGCGTCTGCCTGCCGGTGCCGTCAGGAGAACGGGCTCTCAGACAATCATACATTGTGAATGTTAGGTATTATTGTTTTATTTAACTTTATTTGATCTGCAGTGTCTTCCTGCTGCTTTATATAAGAACACTACTTTTAGAAATTACTCAGTTTATATGGGGAGCTTCACCTCCTTTGTCAAACATAATACAACAGATTTTATACTATAATCTTTGTGGCTTTCCCATTCCTGTGTTACATGCTATATTGTCCTTCATTTTTTTTGAGGCAGAGTCTCACTATGTCACCCTTGCTAGAGTGCTGTGGCATCACAGCTCACAGCAACCTCCAATTCTTGGGCTTAAGCAATTCTCTTGCCTCAGCCTCCCAAGAAGCTGGGACTACAGGCATCTGCCACAATGTCCAGCTATTTTTTGTCCTTCATTTTTGTAGTTGGAGGATAAAATTCAGAAAAACAGAAGGAAAATATTTCCCCCTCTGTATATATTATTTGCAGCCTCATAGACTGGTTTCCATCAGCAGATACTTCTTATCAGAGCAGCTAAGAGTGTAGATTAGAGGAACATGCCCCCTAACCAGCACACACTGTGTTTCTCTTCCCCATTCCCCTTCATTTCTTCTGGATGGCCTTCTTTCTTGGCATCGCAGAGAACTCCAGATCTACCCACCAGGAAGAATTGAACAGGATTAGCTACCATATTTAATCTTTGCTTTTCCCTCACCAAACAAATGCCTAGCCCAGAGCTGGGCATGTTGTAGACACCAGACGGATACTTTTATTACATTTGTTACAAGTTCAAACAAATGATGTGGTTGAAGTGGAATGTTTTCAGGTAGAAATTAAGGACTATCTCAGCGATTATAGAAATGTTTTTATGCAAAGTGCCATTTGTAATGACGTTTTAAGGAGGACATCCTCTTTCTTAGTGACTGAGAGTGGTGATTTTTATTCAGAAAGGAGTTCATGGCTATGGAAAGGAAGGTTGGAGTATTCCTTTTAAGAAGAAAGATCCACCATTGTAAGTGTCTGAAGTTTGCTCTATAATTTTAATAGTCTGTGCTCAAAAATGGTGTGTGTTTAAAGGGAGGTAATAAAAGTATGTGTAAAGTAAAAACACAGGTTTCAGATAGACCTGGGACAAGATGAAGCCCAGTTGGACAGATTACTTAGTACCACTAAGCCTACATTTCTTCATTGTAAAAGAAGGATAATAACAGTACCTTCCTCATAGAGTCGGTGTAGGGATTATTCAAAAAATCTGTGTAAACCACTCAGTACAATTGAAGAACACAATTTACAGCTATGTGGCTGTTGTTACTGAAGTGTCAGCATACTCTCAACATTAGCATCTCAGAAGTGTTGGGGGGCTAGATCCCCCTTTACTGAGTGCCTTGCGGGTGCCAGGCATTGTTCTAGATGCTAATGTTATTTTTTTCAGCAACTTTCACTAGTAGCCTACTGCTTCAGTCACAGTGAGACTCAGCCATCCATGCTTAAAATTATCTCCTTGTCACAGATGAACCTTAAGAACAGAAGAATGCAGAGTCCCAGTTTCTGAGCAGTGGGAAAATGCACACCTCTGACTACTACATTTTAGAGCACTGGAAATTCTTTATGTGTGACAATATCGTGTTTCTTGAAAGGATACAATACAATTTCCTTTGTAATTTTTGTGCATAAAAGCTACTGGTATGCTAACATCCTAGTAAATTTCCTAATACACATCAGAGTGTTGTGTGAGTGTCTTGGTATACTTATGACTTTCTTTTGAAACCATATGAGGTTATCATTTAAGCACTGCACAAAGAAATCAGCTGAAGCCTGGGGTAAACCTCTTGACCTCGTTTACTCTGTCTTTCAAGAGTAGGGAAGTGATGGTTTCCAGAACTGCTGTAAGGCCTGACTTGTTGAAGAACAAAACTATGAAAAGCTGTTGAGATAAAAAGTAACACATAGTGACCTCACCAAGCCCTAACCATATAGTGCATCTTCTTTCAGCCAGTCTTGCTTCACAAGTACTTAGTGCAACTTGATTTTGTACCCCTGGAGAAGGGCATAAACAATTAGCTATGATTGTAGCATTGTAGCTTCTCCCACGCTTATATTCTACACCAGTCTTATATTCAGATGTGTGCCTAGTTACAATTTATACTTGTATTGTTGTCCAAGTTATTAAATATTGTTCATCCATGAGGCAGCTTAATAAGTGAGAACTTGGAACTTCTACTAAGTAAGACAGTTGTGATAGAGACGCTCTAGGAATGACGACATGAATGGTACACGTTAAATGAAAGAAGCTGGGACTCTGCACCACTCATTCTAGACTGAGTGTTCTGTGTTTAGTACAGTCTGAACATATTTGCTGAATGAAAAAAGGGAGTTTGGGGATTACCAGTAATAATAATCTATTTTTTTCCTTATTCTAGGGTGAAATCAAAAGTTGAATTAATACCCCGTACACATCCCCTACTTTGTATTACCAATTGGCTTTAAGCTATGTAATAAATGCAGTGCCCTCCCTTGGCTGTTTTTCTAGCATTCCTGATATTTTGACCTGTACCTATGTGTTAGTCGCATTATAATAGCTTTATAGCTATTATAGCTTATATATTTTATAAGAAAATTCTCTGCCTTTTTTTTTTTCTGCAACCATGTATGTAGCTAGCCTTTTTGTGACTTTGCAGGAAGAAGAAAAAAGCTATTGGACAGACAGGTTCTTGAATAATTATCTTAGAGAAAAATTAAATTTCAGCTCATTTTATAAACTTCAGTTGGTATTTTTAGATGGAAATTATTGTCTTTTCGAGGAACACATTGCCGAAAATTTCACTGTAATAATAACAGGAGATTTAGAACTTAGTATCAGATTCTCTGAGTCCCTAAGTGATTCCCTCGGGAGTGTAGTTAGGCAGATCTGCAGATTGTATTAATGTTTTTCATGCCACTGGGGAGTATTGAATGAGTTATTGTTTGAAAGTATGTGCCGTGGAATAATTTGCTCTAGAACTAATAGAGCTAACTCACATTTTTGTCTCCTCATATGTCAGTAAGAGGGATTTCATTTCTAGTGTGAAATATGTGGAAAAATAAATGTAATAGTAGTTTGTAGGGTGCTTCATCCTAAAGATTGGGGCTGTATATTTGGCCTTTCAAAACACTAACGGTGATGGAGACGGCATGTGCAAGCACTCATCGCAGAGGTGACAGGCTTTTCTATGGAGTGTGTTTTATAGACTAAATCTTACAGGAAAATGGTTGGAATATTTCTTAGATACCAAATGTGCTTCAACTGGAAAAATTAAATATTTCTCTCTCCTTTCCTCTCCTCTCCCTTCTCTTCTCATTTTCTTTTTATCTGTTTTTACTTTATCTTTTTTCTTTTATTTATTTATTTATTTTTGTCTCTGAGGTAGTCAGTAGCTATATGACAGGAAACAGATGTTATAATGAGAAGTTTAGGCATGGATGGCTGAGTCTTACTGTGGCTGAAGCAGGAGCCTATAAATCTCCCCCAGCCTCCTGCTTATAGGCCTCATGTTAGGGTTGAGCAGGCTGCATGCTTCAGAGAGATGAGTGGTTTACAATAATCAAAATCTTTTTTGTTTCTTAACGTACAATTCTTGAGTACATCTTGTGTGCACTGTGCTAAGTGTTGGAAATGTAGTAGTTAAGATATAAAGGTCTAATTCTTGCCATCATGGAGATTTGAGTTTACTTATATGACACTAAAGCCTGGAAGGAGAACCAACAAAAGATGAATAAAAATAGTAAGAGAAGAATACTTTGGATTCTAATTGAGGTTCGGTGGATAGGCAGAGAAGACACCGCGGATGTGATATTTAAACTGAGACTTGTGAGTAAGACTAAGGGAAGATATTTCCATATGGAGGAACCTGTAAGAAGAAGAAAGATTGGGCGGCATCTGTGGCTCAAGGAGTAGGGCACCAACCCCATATGCCCAGGGTGGTGGGTTCAAACCTGGCCTGAGCCAAAAACTGCAAAAAAAAATAACAATTATATATATATATATATATGAAGAAGAAAGATAGATAGGTAGGTAGACAGACAGACAGAGACAGATAGATGTAGATATGGATAAAATAATGATTCTAACTTGTCAAATAACTGGACGAGGGTCATGGGAGAGCAGGAGATCTCACATTTAAACCCTAGATACACAATCATAAGCACCTGGGTAGAGGATAATGCTATTTCCTGAAAAGGGAGACAAACTTTGACAGAGAAGGTAAAGAGTTTTAATTTTAGAAAAGTTAAGTTTGAAATGCTTGTATCTCAAGTTGGTTTTGGATGTATTATTTTGATGCTGAGATATAAATTTTGGTATATTTTGGCGTAAAGATTATGAGAAAACCTAAGGAAACTTACATGCAGAGAAAAAGAAGAGAGAAGCCAGGATGGATTCTCAAGGAATTCCAACCTTGAGAGTTGGGCTGGAGGAGGAAGAGCCCACACACGCTACTGAAAGAGGGCAAGGAAGCTGGGCGAGGCTGGCAGTGTTTTTCAACCATTTTTTATCTCATGAAACTTGAACCTAGAGTTAAACTTCCACAGCACAGGTAAATTATGTTGATAAAAAGAAAGAATAAAAAAATAATGTACTTATGGTGCTTTAAACCTCCTTTAAAATAATTTAATTAATGGTCTTTAAAAATTTTTTTGCAGCACAAAAAAGATCCTCGTGGCATGCACCAGTGTACTGTGGCATACTGGCTGCAAACCACTGCGCCTGGGGATAATCATGAAGTTGTGCTGACATGATGACCAGGGAGGAGGGAATATATCAAGACAGAGGGGGTGGCTGATTTGAATATGCCAGATGCTGCTGATGGGCTGGTGAGTTAGGAATTGAAGCAAGTCCAGTTAGATGCAGTGACATGAGGATCACCTAATGTTTAAGGCAGGAGGAACTGGTGGGATGGTGGAGGCTGAGGCAGGACTGGACACAGCAAAGAATAGATGAGCAGGGAAGTGGGCAGCTTGTGCAGATAGCTCTTTAAAGATTCTTTTTTCTCAAGAGGAGTTATGAACTTGGCTAATATCTGGAGATAGTTGTGAAATTGAGAGGAATATTTGTTTTATTTTTAAAGATGGGAGATGCTAGGCTACAAAAAGAAAAAGGTAACCTGATGAGCAAGAATCCTTGTGAAGGACACAGATGAAGCTCAGAGGCACAGGAGGGCGGCTTGGCCAGGAAGGAAGGACCAGAAGGTGGGTGGAGAACAGATTGAGGACACTTAGCCATTTGATGATGTCACTGGATGAGAAAAGTGAAACATCGTGGATTTTATTTTCTTAGTGAGGAGAAAATTAAAGTCATTGGCTAAAAGTGAGAGGTTAAAGAAGACTGAGAGAGAAAAAGCAAACTTCTAGGAGGAGGTTTTGGGAAGTCTACTCATTTGGTAACGACTACATAGAGCCCTGATATGTAAAGTTAACAGAAGAGAAGGTCTGTCTGAAGACAAGACAGGAAGAGCAGATGTTTTCTCACTCACTTTTCTCCACAGTATTGAGGTAGTCCTAGAGGAACCTTGGGCTCCAAAGCCCTCAATTGGAAAACACCTCATGTGGAAAGCTGTGTCTGTCCTCCCAGCAGAGAGTGCCTGTGCTCCAGTGTGTAGCCACACAGCCACCCTCTGTCCTCCCAGCAGAGAGTGCCTGTGCTCCAGTGTGTAGCCACACAGCCACCCTCTGTCCTCCCAGCAAGAGTGCCTGTGCTCCAGTGTGTAGCCACACAGCCACCCTCTGTCCTCCCAGCAGAGATTGCCTGTGCTCCAGTGCGTAGCCACACAGCCACCCTCTGTCCTCCCAGCAGAGATTGCCTGTGCTCCAGTGTGTAGCCACACAGCCACCCTCTGTCCTCCCAGCAAGAGTTCCTGTGCTCCAGTGTGTAGCCACACAGCCACCCTCTGTCCTCCCAGCAGAGATTGCCTGTGCTCCAGAGTGTAGCCACACAGCCACCCTCTGTCCTCCCAGCAAGAGTGCCTGTGCTCCAGTGTGTAGCCACACAGCCACCCTCTGTCCTCCTAGCAGAGATTGCCTGTGCTCCAGAGTGTAGCCACACAGCCACCCTCTGTCCTCCCAGCAAGAGTGCCTGTGCTCCAGTGTGTAGCCACACAGCCACCCTCTGTCCTCCCAGCAAGAGTGCCTGTGCTCCAGTGTGTAGCCACACAGCCACCCTCCCTGGGCTGACGTCTGTGGGTGATTCATATCTCCCATCACCCACCCATCATGTCTCTCTAAACTTTATCAGTAACATTTATTATTTCATCTTGAAGGAATCCAGAATTTTCAGTGAAAAATCACATTCTTCCAGAAGGGCTACCAATTTGTGAAATTTAAAAGCAGTGAGGTTTTAGCTGGGTGAAAACAAGAAGAATATCTGTCCCCAGAACCTGGAGGACCTCAGAGTGGGGAACAGAATCACTCAGAAAACAAGGGGAAAACAACCATGGCAAATTCTGCCTTATAATTTTGTAGTAGTATGACTTTGCTTTTTCTAAGCTGTTATTTAAGGTCACAGGACCTGGCATGTTCTCAGCCCCCCTGCAGAGTGACTTGTTCTCAAGGTTGGTCAGTCATACACATACAAGGAAGAATGAGCATGCAGGACAAATGGTGAAAACCCCAACATGATCATATCTTTTTTCTCCATATAGTGATTTTTCACAAGTGATTTTCTACTGTTTATTAATTCAGCAAAGCACATTGAGTTATGTGTCAGAAAGGCCAACACCATTGTTATACCTTTTTAAAGGGGGCATTATGTTTCTCAAAATTATGATAATAATTACTTATCCATATGCCAGTAATATAACTATACATAAAATGCAATAGTTTCTTTCAAGAAGATCAGCGTTAGTACTTTTTCTCCCCACCGGGGACATGTTTTAATTATAAAAATATGCCCTTTGGTAGAGATGTCTTCTAATTTGGGAGAAAAGCCATTGTCAGAATATCATTCAAGTTGATTTTAACATTGTAAAAGCAAGGGGTCAAATTTGCTGTCTGTTTGATTTGGGAGAGTGTGGAGGGAGGGAGGGATGGGCTCCGGGGTGCGCTGCTGGTTGTGATCAGAGCCACTTTTCTTTCCTCTTCCATAAAATGAGAAGAATAAAATTACCTCCTTCAGGATGTTGTTCTAAGGATTTAATGTGTTTCTAAACCCCAAACGTTTAACTATTGCCTGGTAAGCAATACTCATAAGCCAGTTTAAGCATATGAAGGAGCTACAAAACGTGAGTGGGAAGCCACATAATGCAGGTGAAAATTTCACCATTTTTTGAGTCAGAGATCCAGAGTTTCAGATTCTGACACAGACCTTCACTAGCAATGTGATCTTAGGAACATGGCCTTGCTCTCTGAACTCAGCTTCTTTAATCTTAAGGACTTAGATGCCCTATTCTTTCTGAGCTTCAGTTTCTTCATCCTCAGCCTAGAAATAGTCATCCTTACTTCATAGAGCTGCTGTAAGGATTTCATGGACAGGTGTATGGAAAGTAACTGGGAAGCACCCTGTATGAGGTTTTGTTTAACATGTGCTGTGGGTGGTAATGCTGTGAGTCTACTTCTCCTTTACTGCCACCTGAGTCGTTCCTATCCTGACAGGTATGACTATAGTTACTTATGACTTAATCCCTATGATCTGGTCACACCTACAAATTCCCAAATATTAGATCATTTTTGCAGTGAGGTGTAGATTTTGGAATAAGGACATTATTTAGTATATGAACAGTGTATGCTCTGTTCTAAACGCATGAAATGTAATTCTTGAAGAGTGCAGTCTTAGCTGACTTCTCATTGAAGGGTGTGCTCTGGGAGCTTTTAGCAGGCTGCGAAAACCGACTCGTTGAAGATGGTTTACCTGACTTTCCCCAGCAAGTACACAGTGCTGTGTCTCAGAACACTGGTGCCGCAGTGAATAAAAGATGAATCAATTTTAGAATATAAACCCCAAAGACTTAGCTCAGTGACATAGAGTAAAGGTTTCTTGTGACAGTAGCTGTGTCTTGTTCATGCAGAAATAGAGGGAAGAGCTGAAGAACTGAAATGTTTTTAATGAAGGGGGCATCTCTTCTCTCTCAGATACAAATTAAGGACCTTATGGCATCTATTCCACAAAATGGAAGAAAGTGTTTCATAGTTGAACCTGCTATATTAAAGCATTTCTTTTTTAGGAAAGGAAAAACAAATCATCCGCATGATTTTAATGTTTAAATACGTCCAACTGAACAGCTCTTTGTTAAACCGTTCCTACAGTTTTGGCCAGACACTCTCCTTTAATTGACAGTGCTCCTTTTTCCTTTACATCTCAGGTATCAGCTGCACAGCTGGGTAAACCATCACACTGTTGTAGCTGGCTTAGAGGCCCTGGGGAATGCTTTTTTAGATTTTCAGCATTACGTCTGGTAGTTTGCCTACGAGGCTTTTGAGAGACTAGTTGCAGGCCAGGTTGCTACATCTGTTTTAGAGCCATGATAGAAACTGCATCAGAGGCACGGTGACTACTGTAGCATCTGTATGAACCATCCCAGAAGGGAGTCAGGAGATCAATAATGTGGGTCCTTCCAGGCAGAATGGGGGAAGGCATTAGCAGGTAGGCCTGCCTCACATGTGAAACACAAAGAGAAAAACAGAGTCGTCTATTCCATTTTGCTGTATCTCTCTATTGTAGACAATTTTTTTAACTTTTGAAAATTGATATTTTTAAAAAGTGTTTCTTTTTCAATTAATAGCAGACAGCGCTTTGTTTTTCTATATCCGTTTTTAACATTTACCACACATTGAAAGTGATCTCACAAATGATGAATTTTAGTTGGAAATTGTGTACAAGCTTGGAAGCCACTAATCCAAAGGTTAAAGCTGGTGAATCTATTTTTGTACGATTCATAGCTCTTATTGACATTAGTGCCATAATATGGTTCCAAGAAAAATACTTTGAGAGAAAAATAAGAGAAAATACAATTATGATTTCTTCTTTTCTGTCTTGTTGCTGCCTTTTGAGGAAGAGATGACACAGTAAGCACTCTTCTAAAAATTATATTACAGATTTGATTGATAGCAAAACTAACAGTTTTTCATTGTTGATCTTCATCAATTAATAGGGTAGATAGTTGTGTATTTTACTCTAAAAGATCTAAATTTGGCTCGGCACCTATAGCTCAACTGGCTAAGGCACCAGCCACGTACACCTAAGGTGGCGAGTTTGAATCCCCAGCCTGGACCCGCCAAACAACAATGATGGCTGCAACCAAAAAATAGCTAGGCGTTGTGGCGGGCACCTGTGGTCCCAGCTACTTGGGAGGCGGAGGCAGGAGACTCGCTTGAGCCCAGGAGTTGGAGGTTGCTGTGAGCTGAGATGCCACGGCACTCTACCCAGGGGGACAGCGTGAGGCTCTGTCTCAAAAAA
>CAUYTI010071931.1:0-14164 GCA_963575145.1 Galago senegalensis | reverse complement strand
GTGCCGTGACATCAGAGCTCACAGCAACCTCCAACTCCTGGGCTCAAGTGAGTCTCCTGCCTCAGCCTCCCAAGTAGCTGGGACCACAGGTGCCCGCCACAACGCCTGGCTATTTTTTGGTTGCAGCCGTCATTGTTGTTTTGGCGGGCTAAGGCTGGATTCGAACCCACCACCTTAGGTGTATGTGGCTGGCACCTTAGCCACTTGAGCCACAGGTGCTGAGCCTTTTGGTTTGCTTTTTAGAGACAGTCTCATTTTGTTGCCCTCGGTAGAGTACTGTGGCATCATAGCTCACAGCAACCTCCAGCTCATGGACTTAGCTGATTGTCTTGCCTCAGCCTCCCGAGTAGCTGGGACTACAGGCTCCTGCCACAGCACCTGGCTATTTTGTTGTTGTTGTTGTTGCAGTTTGGCCAGGGCCAGGTTCAAACCCACCACCTTCAGTATACAGGGCCAGTGCCCTACTCACTAAGCCATAGGTGCTGCCCTGTCTAGAAAGGTTTTAAGGAAGCTTGTAATGATAACACACATGATAATAAAAATAGAGATGTAGGCTTGGAGCCCAAAGCACAGTGGTTACGGCATCAGCCACATGCACTGAGGCTGGTAGGTTTGAGCCCAGCCCAGGCCAACTAAACAACAATGACAATTGGCAACAACAACAACAACAAAATAGCCGGGCATTGTGGTGGGCACCTGTAGTCCCAGCTACTTGAGAGGCTGCGACAAGAGAATCACTTAAGCCTAAGAGTTGGAGGTTGCTGTGAGCTGTGATGCTATGGCACTCTAGTGAGGGCGACAATAGTGAGAGTCTGTTTAAAAAAAAAAAAAAATTAGAGGGTGGTGCCTGTGGCTTAAAGGTGTAGGGCACCAGCCCCATATGCCAGAGGTGGCGGGTTTCAAACCCAGCCCTGGCCAAAAAGTGCAAAAAAAAAAAAAAAATAGAGATGTAGAGGATCAGAAACATGGAAAAGATGAAGTTAAACATGCAGATTAGTCCAGCTGCAAAGTGTCTTGAGGTAGGCCTGGCTGAACAGTGTACTTCATGTAATCTTACTGCGCCCAGTTAAGCCAGACCAGTGTGAGAGGATTGACTTCCTTCTGAATTTCTTTTATTTAATTGCACTTTAAGAAGCAATTCAGTTTTTTTTTTGTTTGTTTGTTTGTTTGTTTTTTGAGACAGGAGCCTCAAGCTGTCCGCCTGGGTAGAGTGCCATGGCATCTCAGCTCACAGCAACCTCCAACTCCTGGGCTCAAGCGAGTCTCCTGCCTCCACCTCCCAAGTAGCTGGGACCACAAGCGCCCGCCACAACGCCCGGCTTTTTTTGGTTGCAGCCATCATTGTTGTTTGGCGGGTCCGGGCTGGGGATTCGAACCTGCCACCTTGGGTGTACATGGCTGGCGCCTTAGCCACTTGAGCCACAGGCGCCGAGCCAATTCAGTTTATTCTCATGTTTTATTATTCTTGAATATTTTTTCTGTAGGATACTCCAGATATAGAACCTCAGAAAAAATTCGTTCATGGTTTTAGGATTAGTCGTGTTTCTTCTGAGCAATTAGCTTTTACCTTATTTACACACATTGTGAATTGATAAACTGGCTAGTTTTTTAATTTTAATGGGTAGCTACTCTTGTTTTGCTTTTTTGTTATTTTTTTGAGACAGGGTCATGCTCTGTAGCTCAGGTGAGTGCAGTGGTATGATCATAGCTCACTGTGATGTTGAACTCCTGGGCTCAAGTAACCCTCCCACTTCAGTCTCCACAATAGCTGGGACCCCAGATGCATGCCACTAGCTCTGGCTAATTTTTTTTATTTTTTGTAGAGACAGGGTATTGCTATGTTGCCCAGGATGGTCTTTTTTTTTTTTTTTTTTTGGCAACACTCTCACTTTTTTGCCTTTGGTAGAGTGCCGTAGTGTCTTAGCTCACAGCAACCTCCAACTCTTAGGCTTAAGTGATCCTCTTGCCCCAGCCTCCCAAGTATCTGGGACTACAAGAGCCCACCACAATACCTGGCTATTTTTTAGAGATGGGGTCTCTCTCTGATTCAGGCTGTTCTTGAACCTGTGAGCTCAGGCAATCCACCCACCTCGGCCTCCCAAGTGCTGGGATTGTAGATGTGAGCCACCACAAGCCTTCAGTTTTGTTTTAGAGACAGGATCTTGCTCAGTTGCCCAAGCTGGAGTTCAGTGGCATAGTCATAGGTCGTTGCTGCCTCAAGCTTCTAGGTTCATGTGATCCTCCTGCCTTTAGCCTCCCAAGTAGCTGGAACTAGACACATGCCACCATGCCCAGCTAATTTTTTTTAAAATTTTTTATGGAGATGTGGTCTTGCTGTGTTTTCTAGTACTTAAAACATTTTGATCAGAAAAATAAAGATGATCTTAATTATTACATGTCTAGAAATTTTCAGAAAAAAATGTATCTTTTTAGAGCAGTGGTTCTCAACCTTCCTAATTTCATGACCCTTTAATACAATTCCTCATGTTGTGGTGACCTGCAACCATAAAATTATTTTTGTTGCTACTTCATAACTGTAATTTTGCTACTGTTGTGAATTGTAATGTAAATATCTGGTATGCAGGATGGTCTTAGGTGACCCCTGTGAAAGACTCTCAAAGGGGTCGTGACCCACAGGTTGTGAGAACCGCTGTTAGAGTGTAAAACTAGTTTCATACTTAATAACTGTCTTATTTATGTTTACTTAAGGTTCCAGCATCCTGGACAGAGCTGTTATTGAACACAATTTGTTGTCTGCGAGCAAATTATATAATAATATAACCTTTGAAGAACTTGGAGCTCTTTTAGAGATCCCGGCAGCTAAGGTATTTTCTTGATTCCAATGCATAGAAAGGAAGTAAGGAGACAAAACTAGGGAAGTGAGGAAAAGAAATATGTAATTGATGAATGTTAGCAGCTGCCACAAAAATTACACATAAAAAGCCTCATTTAAATGGAAATAAATTTTTGTAATGGAATTGTTCTAGTGTTTTGGGCTTTTTAAGTTATGTTTTGTGATCAAGTAAACTAGAATGAAAATCTTAAAGTTTCAGGTTATGACACCCATTTTGTGAAAATATCTTTGTTTAGTGTCTGTTTAAATCCACTTCATAGTGGTTTCTGATTGCTGACTAAGTTTTTTTTTTTTTGAGACAGAGTCTCATTATGCCACCCTTGGTAGAGTCTTGTGGCGTCACAGCTCACAGCACCTCATACTCTTAGGTTTAAGTGATTCTCTTGCCTCAGCCTCCCAAGTAGCTGGGACTATAGGTGCCCGCCACATGCCTGGCTATTTTTTTTGTTGCAGTTGTCATTGCTGTTTGGCAGGCCGAGGCTGGGTTTGAACCTGCCTGCCTCCGTATATGTGGTTGGCATGCTAACCACTGACCTATGGTGCCTGGTCATAATTTAAGATTTTGACACTTGTTTTACTTCTTTTTTCTGCCCTAGATTAACTCAAAGGGTAAGGTTAAATATTTCATCTCTTTGAGAGAATGACTTTGGTAATGGTTCAGTAATTCTTTGAGTTACTTAACTTATCGTAAGTTGACTGACTTACTATGGAATTTAATTTCATTCTTAGTCTTGGGGTTGGTTACTTATGTATAAATTTCCATAAATTACCAATAATATATAGAGAAGACAGCGTTTCAGATTATCATTTATGAAACATTCTCTTAATTTTAAATAATGTTAAAAGTAAGCAATCAACTTTACTTTTACCGAACTTGCAAACCTTAAAGCCATCCCTTTTATCTGGTAGTGAAATTTTAGTTTAGAATTTTTTTACAGTTCCTTCCTTTACTTGTACACATTCAAGAACAATTTGGGAACCAAGGTTTCAGTTACCATCAAAAGATGCTTTCCTGACTGGGGATGGTGGCTCCCACCTGTAGTCCTAGCATTCTGGGAGGCTGAGGCAGGAGGATTACTTGAGATCAAGAGTTCAAAATTAGCAAACAAGAGTGAGACCCTGTCTCTAGAAAAATAGAAAAATTAGCCAGGTATGGTGATACGTACCTTTCATCCCAGCTACTCAAAAAAAAAGAAAAAAAAAATTCCTCTTGGCTTTGAAGTCTGATCTCTTGCTCAGACTAAGGGAAGCGAATATCCTTTTGTTGTTGTTCATTTCATTTTTCTTTTGAAACAGAGCCTTGGGCGGCACCCCTAGCTCAGTGGGTAGGGTGCTGGTCACATACACTGAGGCTGGTGGGATCGAACCCAGCCTGGGCCAGTGAAAACAACAATGACAACTGCAGCAAAAAATAGCCAGGCGTTGTGGCAGGCAGGCACCTGTAGTCCCAGTTACTTGGGAGGCTGAGGCAAGAGAATCGCTTAATCCCAAGAGTTGCTATGAGCTGTGATACCATGGCACTCTACTGAGGGCAACATAGTGAGACTTTATCTCAAAAAAATTTTTTTCACAAGGAAAATAGATGCCAATTGACTTAAAATAATGGGTTGTGCCCAGAAATAATTGGGGAAATATCTAGACTTACAAGATTTGTTCTAGTGAATGGTAGATGAACACACATGTAAAGTTTAGTGATATGTATTTAAGCCAAAAGCTTTCACTTATCTTTATGTGAATGACTGTTAGATAATAATTAAAGTTTCTGAGAGTTTTTGTTTGTTTTTTTGTAGGCAGAAAAGATAGCATCTCAAATGATAACAGAAGGACGTATGAATGGATTTATTGACCAGATTGATGGAATAGTTCATTTTGAAAGTAAGAAGTTTTTTGCATTTCTGTCGTAATGAAATGGCAGTGAGCTGCTATATATTTATGATTAAAACATGCCGAACCAAAAAAAAAAAAAAAAAAGGCTCAGCGCCTGTGGCTCAACAAGCTAAGGTGCCAGCCACATACACCTGAGCTGCTGGTTTCGAATCCAGCCCAGACCCTCCAAACAACAATGATGGCTGCAACCAAAAAATAGCCAGGCATTGTGGCGGGCACTTGTAATCCCAGCTACTTGGGAGGCTGAGGCAGGAGAGTTGCTTGAGTCCAGGAGTTGGAGGTTGCTGTGAGCTGTGATGCCATGGCACTCTACCCAGGGGGACAGCTTGAGGCTCTGTCTCAAAAAAAAAAAAACAAACAAAAAAAACATGCTGAACAATTTCCTTTGATTCAGAATCTTATTACTGGAATAAGCTTCTTCTAAAAGAAACCATTTAAAATGAATCTTTTTAACGAATAGATTTAATCTATTTAATAAATAGGTTCATGAATCTATGTAATGCAGAATTTCTTATGTTAAAGGAAAATTTGAAACTTGAATTATGTGAGTTTATTCATTTACTCATCAAACATTTATTGATCGTGTGTCATGTATCAGGCCCCTAGAAATAACAGCTGCATTTCCTATTCAGCAGCTCATTAAACTAATGCAGGCAGACAGGTCAGAGCATCCCTCAACTTTCTCACTGCCCTGTACCTTCTCAGCTTCCTAGTCTCATCTCATTTATACTCTGGACCAGTGGTTCTCAACCTTCCTAATGCCTCCTAATGTCATGACCCTTTAATACAGTTCCTCATGTCGTGGGGAGCCCCGACCATAACATTATTTTTGTTGTTACTTCATAACTATAATTTTGCTACTGTTATGAATTGTAAATATCTGATATGCAGGGTGTATTTTCATTGTTAAAAAGGGCTCACGACCCACAGCTTGAGAACCACTGTTCTGGACTTTGCTGTACCCAGAACTATTCACTTGTAAAATTTTAATATGAAATATCACCTTGACTGTAACCTTTTTCCTGTCTCTCTAATGGTCTCACTTACTCCCACTTCAACTCTTTCTTGTCCACATTGGAGCCTCTGGTCTGTCCATTGACTCTTCTGCATTCTCCAGTTAGTGTGACCCTTTTTAGTTCTTCCTTCTCTTCCTATTTAGCTGGGATTCCATGCACCTAAATTATTTCAATTACTTTTGTAATTATAGGTACCCCACCACACTTTTCTGTTGTCCTGAAAACTGAACCTTGAATGAACTCATTTTCCATCTTTTCCATGTCTATACTTGGGTAGCTAATGCTGATGGAAAGGAGTCAGATGTCAGACAGACTGATACCACTGTCAATTCCAGGTCACAGGTCCTCAGTACTGCCTGGGACTCATGGTACACTTATCTAGTCCACTTCTCTTCCTAGTTTGGAGCAACTATTTTGAATTAATTTTTCTTAAATCTCTAGTATTTTCTTCTCCTTCACTCTCAGCACGAAAACCTTGTTTTCTGTTTCATAGAAAAAAGCTATCAGTGTGAAATATTTTAACTTCTTTATCAGATTTATAAACCTCTAAATTTTAAATATAGATCTAAGTCTGTCTTTTCTTCCTTCTTGTCATACTGGGTGTGGTTTCCATTTCCCTGTCTGGTTCTTCTGTTGGGCTTTGGTTCCTCTTCCTCACCCCTAAAAAAAAAAAAATACCATTTTGTGCAACCCGAGGTGGTTCATAATTATTTTTATCTGTTTTTTTCCTTTCTCTCTGTTGGCTTTTTTCCATCAATATTAATTAATTAATTAATTTTATTATTTGTTTTTAGAGACAGAGTCTCTAAAACTCTTTAGAGGGTCACTTTGTCACCCTCGGTAGAGTGCCATGGCATCACAGCTCACAGCAATCTCCAGCTCACAGCAATCTCCATTCTCTTGCCTCAGCCTCCCGAGTAGCTGGGACTACAGGCGCCCCCTCAACACCCTGCTATTTTTTGTTTTTGTTGTTGCAGTTTGACTGGGGCTGGGTTTGAACCTGCCACCCTCCATATATGGGGCTGGTGCCCTACTCACTGAGCCACAGGCACCACCCTTCCATCAATATTTAAACATCCTCAGGACTCTCTTCATTTTAAACCAAAACTCTTTTATCTTCGAGTTCTCATCTTTTTTTCCCCCTATTTTTTCTCTTCTCTTTTCCTCCCACCCCCCACCTCTTGTAAAGCCCTTCTTTCTGACTAGTTCTCATCTTGACTTATTGGTATATCAGATAGTGTTGATTGCTCCTTTTTTTTTTTTAGAGACAGAGTCTCACTATGTCACCCTCGATACAGTGCTGTTGGTGTCACAGCTCACAGCAACCTCCAACTCCTGGCTTAAGCAATTCTCTTGTCAGCCTCCTAAGTAGTTGGGACTATAGGTGCCCACCACAACACCTGGCTATTTTTTGGTTGCAGTTGTTTAGTTGGCCCAGGCTGGGTTCGAACCCATCACCCTCCGTGTACGTGGCTGGCGTTGTCACCACGGTGTTGCAGGCACTGAGCCAGTTACTTCTTTTTGAACACCCTCCCCACCCCTCCCATCTTTACTTCTGTCATCTCTTCCACCCTGTCTTCCTCTTTGTCCTCCTATTTCTGCAAGTATTCTTTGTAGTCATCTTTGTAAATTCTGTAGTGCCTTTAAATTTAAATATTGGAGTTACTTAGGGTTTAATCCCATGCCTTTTCCTCCTCACATTACTGAGTTTCCATGGGTAATTTCATCTATTCCCTTGGATTCTGTTACTATCTCTGTTATAGACCAGCAGCTCTCAACCTTTTTGCACCAGGAACCAGTTTCATGTAAGACATTTTCCCGGCCCAGTGCAGTGGCTCACGCCTGTAATCCTAGTGGATTGCGTGAGCTCATGACCAGCTTGAGCAAGAGCAATACCCTGGCTCTAAAAATATAGTCAGGTGTTATGGCCGGATGCCTGTAGTCTCAGATACTCGGGAGACTGAGGCAAGAGACTTCCTTGAGCCCAAGAGTTTGAGGTTGCTAGGAGCTGTGATGGCAGGGCACTCTACCAAGGATGACAAAGTGAGACTCTGTCTCCAAAAAAAAGAAAAAAGACAATTTTTCTGTGGACTCAGGGAGTGGGGGGAAGGTTTGGGGATGATTCAAGGGCATTACATTTATCGTGCACTTTATTTCCATTATTACATTGTCATATGTAATGAAGTAATTACACAGCTCACTACGACGCAGAGTCAGTGAAATTCTGAGCTTGTTTTCCTGCAGCTAGATGGTCCCAGCACCAGCATCACCACCTCAGCTCCTCCTCAGGTCACAGGCATTAGATTCTCATAGGGATTGCACAGCCTAAATCCTTCCATATGCAGTATTCATAGGGTTCGTGCTCCTGTGGGAATCTAATGCCACCACTGAACTGACAGGAGGTGGAGCTCAAGTGGCGATGCCAGCGATGGGCCACCCCTGGGAAGGCAGATGAAGCTTCACTCTCCAGCTGCTCACCTCCTGCTGTCCCCGTCTGGCCGAGGGGTTGGGGACCACAGATATAGATAATGCATAGATTACCTTCCTAGTACAAATCTTTCTTCTAAATCCCAACCCTGTGTTTCTACATAATTGCTTCAGGGCATCTTAGAGTAATAGAACCCGAAACTGAATTCATCATCTCCCCTTGCTGTGTGTCCCCCAGGACTATTCAGCCAGCCATTCCCAAACTGCACTCTCTCCAGCACGCCTTCCCCTTGACCCTGTTTCTTTTTCCTGCCCAGAATCCTGTCGATTTTACCTCCTTGTTGTATCTGGCATGTATGTATTTTTTCTTCATTTCTTACTGTCACCAACCTGTTCTGAACCCTACTATCATAACCTCGTCTGGGCTTGAGAAATAGCCTCCCCCCACCCCCTTATATCTAAAAGAGTTCCTTTCTTGTCCAAGGAGGTAGTATGGCTGGAGTGATTGTGATCTTTTAAAAGAGCAAACATAAAAAACCAAATGATTCTCTTGCTTAAACTCTAATAAATGTCTTCCCATTGTTTATAGAACCAAGTTCTGTAAAGGCTCCAAAAGGCCCTGCCTGGTCCTCTCTCTCGAAATTTCCTTTGCCAATCCAGTCACACAGGTCTTCTTTTTATTTTTATTTATTTAGTTTTTAGAGATAGGGTTTTACGCTGTCACCCAAACTAGAGTACAGCAGCACAGTCACAGTCACTGCAACCTCCAGTTCCTGGGCTCAAGCAGTCCTGCTCCTCAGCCTACACAGTAGCTGGGACAGCAGGACTATGTTGCCCAGGCAGGTCTGGAACTCAAGGCCTCAGCTTCCCTCATCACTGGGATTGCAGGCATGAGCCTGCACTGGGCCTTTTAAACATTTGTTGTTTTTTATTTTTTTTTAGAGACAGTCTTGCTATGTCACCCTCTGTAGAGAGCTGTGGCATCACAGCTCACAGTAACCTCTAACTCTTGGCCTTAAAGCGATTCTCTTGCCTCAGCCTCCCAAGTAGCTGGGACTACAGGCCCTGCCACAACACCCAGCTATTTTTGTTGTTGTTGTAGTTGTTATTGTTGTTTGGCAAGACCGGGCTGGGTTCGAACCCACCAGCCCTGGTGTATGTGGCCGGCGCCCTAGCTGCTGAGCTACAGGCGCTGAACCCCCTAGTATTAATCTTAATTTTCAGTTGTGTAACTAATTGCCTTAATGTCTTTTTCTGCTTCAAGCTAAGCTTTGTGTGATAAATGTCTGTCTTACTTTCCATGGCATGTCCAGCATCTGTTTCAGTGCCCAGCACATTGTAAACGAGAAATAAATAAATAAATATTGAATAAATGGAGTGTATATATATATATATATATATAGTGAGTAGCGATAGCAGAGCTGTCATCAAGGGAAGAGACAGTTTAATTGATATCAAATTGATAGAATGTGGAATATTTTTCTTTTTAGTTTTCTTATATTTTAAAAAATGATAGTGGTAGGCTTGTCGCCCATAGTTCAGTGAGTAGGGTGCCAGCCACATACACTGAGGCTGACGGGTTCGAGCCCTACCCAGGCCTGCTAAACAATGACAACTGCAATCAAAAAATAGCCGGGCATTGTGGTAGGTACCTGTAGTCCCAGCTACTTGGGAGGCTGAGGTAAGAGAATCACTTAAGCCTATGAGTTTGAGGTTGCTGTGAGCTATGATGCCACGGCCCTCTACCATGGGCCAACATAGTGAGCCTGTGTCTCAAAAAAAAAAAAAATAACAATGGTAAATAGGCTTATAACAACAAGTAACACATTGCAAGAATAAAGGAAAAGTTCATTATACCTTTCTACGCCTGTCTCTATTCCTCTAATCCAAGCTCCCTAATGTAACTAGTATTAATTTGACAGCCTATAGGATCCTAGATGCTTATCCAGATATGTAAAAACATGCAGAGTCTTTAAAAGTGAGATTATGGAATTATATTTTAAAATACATAGTATTGTGTAAATTGCTTTTAAAATTTATTGTGCTATCATATTTTCAAGTCAGTACATATTGATCTACTTATTTGTTTTAATAGTAGTAAATACTTCATGGAGTCCAACTCTTCACCTGTTGATGGACATTCAGGTGATACCCTGGTATGTACATTTATATACCAGTGTGCTTATTTCTATAGAACAGTCTCAAAAGTAATACTGTTAGACCAAAGTAATTTTGATTCTTTTTTTTCTTTTGAGACAGTTTCAAGCTGTTGCCCTGGGTAAAGTGCTATGACATCATAGCTCACAGCAACCTCCAACTCTTGGGCTCAAGCGATCCTCTTCCTTAGTTTTTCTGTTTTTAGTAGAGACAGGTTGTTGCTTTTGCTTAGGCTAGTCTTGAACTTGGGAGCTCAAGCAGTCCACCCACCTTGGCCTCCCAGAGTGCTAGGATTATAGGCGTCAGCCACTGCGCCTGGCCAGTTATTTTGATTCTTAATAGATACTACCAGTCTGCTTTCCAGAAAGTGTAGCCATTTAGAATCCCACCAGTATGAGAGAATAGGCTGGGCCAGGTGGCTCATGCGTATAATCCTTGCTCTCTGGGAGGCTGAGGCATGAGGATCACTTGATCCCAGGAATTTGAGGTTGCAGTGAGCTATGATGACACTACTGCTCTCTACCTAGAGTAAAAGAGCAAGGCTCTGTCTTAAAAACAAAAAGAGAATGAATCTTCAACAACTGGCTAGTACCACTCTTTTTATCTTTTGCTAGGTGATGGGGGAAAAACATTACATTATGTTTTAATGTGCGTTGGCACTTGTGAAGTTTAATATCTTTGTATGTGTTGGTCATTAGTGTTTCTTTCTTTTTTTTTTTTTTTGAGACAGAGCCTCAAGCTATTCCCCTGGGTAGAGTGCCATGGCATCACAGCTCATAGCAACTTCCAACTCCTGGGATCAAGCGAGTCTCCTGCCTCAGCCTCCCAAGTAGCTGGGACTACAGGCACCCGCCACAGCGCCTGGCCATTTTTTGGTTGCAGCCATCATTGTTGTTTGGTGGGCCCGGGCTGGGGATTCGAACCCACCACCTTAGGAGTATATGGCTGGTGCCTTAGCCGCTTGAGCCACAGGTGTCGAGCCGGTCATTAGTGTTTCTTCTTCGGTGAATTAATACCTTTTCTTGCCTATTTCCTTTCTTTTTTTTTTTTTTTTTTTGAGACAGAGTCTCACTATGTTGCCCTCTGAAGAGTGCTATGCAGTCACCGCTCAGAGTGACCTCAAATTCTAGGGCTTAAGCGATTCTCTTGCCTCAGCCTTCCAAGTAGCTGGAACTACAGGTGCCTGCCACAACACCCAGCTATTTTTTGGTTGCAGTTGTCATTGTTGTTTTAGCTGGCCTGAGCCGGGTTAGGGCTGGGCTCGTAACCACTGTAACTATGAGTGCCAAGGCTTCCTTCCTTCCCTTATACCTCTCTTTCTGACTTTTTCCAGCATTGATTTGTTGTAGCTTTTACTATGATAATTTTAACTTTATCTGTTACATGCTTTATCTGTTACATACTTTATATGTTACAGATATCTTTCCCATTCTCTGTTATTTTTCTAGAAGGTCATGCATACCATAAACACTTTTTAAAAATTTTTATGCACATAAATAAGTTAGTTTTTATTGTTATTGCTTTTGAGTTTTATGATTAAGAATGTTGCCTCCACCTTGGGGTCAAATTAATATTTTCTTCAAATCTTTTCTAGTATTATTTATTTATTATTTTATATTTAGAAGTTTATAGTTCATTTTGGTGGATAATTTTAAGGTATGATTTAGTTGTTTTTTTTAGATGAATTGCCAATTATGCACTATCATTTATTAAAACATCCTGGCTCAGTGCCCATAGCACAGTGGTTATGGAGCCAGCCACATGCACTGAGGCTGGCAGGTTCGAACCCAACCCTGAGCAAGCTGAACAATAATGACAACTGCAACAACAAAAAAATAGCCAGGCATTGTGGCAGGTGCCTGTAGTCCCAGCTCCTTGGAAGGCTGAGGCAAGAGAATCGCTTAAGTCCGAGCTTGAGGTTGCTCTGAGCTGTGATGTTACGGCACTCTACTGAGGACAACATAGTGGGACTGTCTCAGAAAAAAAAAAATCCTTTTACACTCTGATCTTTAGGCGGGGTGTGGTGGCTCATGCCTATACTCCTAGCACTCTGGGAGACTGAGGCAGGTAGATTGCCTAAGCTCATGAGTTTGAGACCAGCCTGAGCTAGAGTGAGACCCTGTCTCTAAAAATAGCCAGACGTTGTAGCTGGAACCTGTAGTCCCAGCTACGTGGAGGCTGAGGCAGGAGAATTGCTTTGAGCCAAGAGTTTGAGGTTGCTGTGAGCTATGATGCCGTAGGATTTTACCAACAATGACAAAGTAAGACTGTCTCAAAAACATAAAAATAGAAAACCTAGATGGATGCGGTGGTATACTTGTAGTCCCTGCTACTTGGGAGGCTAAGGTGGGAGGATCTCTTGAGCCCAGGAGTTCAAAGTTGTGGTGAGCTATGAAGATACCACTGCACTCTACCCAGGGCGAGCAGGGTGAGAGAGTGAGACTGTCTCCAATAATAGTAATAATTATTATTATTATTTAGTATTGGTAAAACGCCAATTTTTTTGTTTGTGTTTTGAGACAGTCTCATTCTATCTCATCTAATTATCTAATAATTATCTAATCTAATTAATAATGATGATAATAATTATTATTATTTAGTACTGGTAAACACCTATTTTTTTGTTTGTGTTTTGAGACAGTCTCATTCTATCTCATCTAATTATCTAATAATTATCTAATCTAATTAATAATGATGATAATAATTATTATTATTTAGTATTGGTAAACACCTATTTTTTTGTTTGTGTTTTGAGACAGTCTCATTCTATCGCCCTCAGTAGAATGTCATGGCGTCACAGCTCACAGCAACTTCAAACTCTTGGGCTTAAGTGATTCTCTTGCCTCAGCCTCCCAAGAAGCTGGAACTACAGATGCCTGCCACATGCCCAGCTATTTTTAGAGATGTGGTCTCACTCTGGCTTAGACCAGACCTAGCTCCCAGCGTGCTAGGATTACAGGCGTGAGCCACCTTGCCTGGCCTGTATTTTTTTAATTGACTTGAAATTTATATATCATAAAATTAATTATTTTGAAGAAAACAGTTCAGTAGCATGTAGTATGTTCGTAATGTTGTGCAACCTCCATCTCAGTTTAAAACCTTTTCATCCCCCCAAAAGGAATGCATGCCCTTTAGGGGTTACTCCTCACTCCTTCCCCACAGCCCCTCACAGCTGCCCATCTGCTTTTGTCTCTTTGTTTTGGGGTTTTTTTTTTAAATGTTTATTACTGAAATCTTTTATTTGGTGACATTATAAAACACATTTCTTTTTTTTTTTTTTTTTGGCCGGGGCTGGGTTTGAACCCACCACCTCTGGCATATGGGGCCAGCGCCTACCCTTTTGAGCCACAGGTGCTGCCCTCTTTGTCTCTTTGAATTTACCTGTTCTGGATATTTCCTATAAATGGAATCCTACAATATGACTTTTTGGCTTCTTTCGCCCAGCATAGTATTTTGGGGGCTCCTTCATGTCATGACATGGAATCCGTAGTTCATTCTTCTTAAGGCTGGCTAGTTCAGATACATGTGTTGTACAGATACACCACAATTCCACCACTGTTCTTCATTTTTGGAATTACCTTGGCTATTCTAAAATACCAAATTCTTCCTTATTAACTTCAATAATATTGTCCTTAATAGGGCAGTGCCTGTGGCTCAGTGAGTAGGGCGTCGGCCCCATATACCGAGGGTGGCGAGTTTAAACCTGGCCCTGGCCAAACTGCAACAAAAAATAGCTGGGCGTTGTGGCAGGTGCCTGTGGTCCCAGCTACTTGGGAGGCTGAGGCAGGAGACTCGCTTGAGCCCAGGAGTTGGAGGTTGCTGT
>CAUYTI010071930.1:0-16671 GCA_963575145.1 Galago senegalensis | reverse complement strand
TCAACCGGCTAAGGCATCAGCCACGTACACCTAAGGTGGTGGGTTCGAATCCCCAGCCCGGACCCGCCAAACAACAATGACGGCTGCAACCAAAAAAAAAATAGCCGGGCGTTGTGGCGGGCGCCTGTGGTCCCAGCTACTTGGGAGGCTGAGGCAAGAGAATTGCTTAAGCCCAAGAGTTTGAGGTTGCTGTGAGCTGTGAGCCACGACACTCTACCCAGGGTGATGGCTTGAGACTCTGTCTCAAAAAAAAAAAAAAAAAAGAAAGAAAGAAAAGAACACTGGCCTAGGTGATGATACTGACAAATCTCATTAAATAGTCCCTGGAATATCATTGTAAGCACTCAGTCAACAAAGCCCTCCGCCACCATCAAGATCATATCCGAGGAGAAAGTAAACAGACTGGGCCTCGGGCTATTAGTCAGCTTTACCATTGGCCAATTTTGTTAGTTGTGGTTCCTTCTTCACAGGGGAAGAGGATTGAGAGCTTGTCTCAGGAGGCAAAAGAAAGATCAATCCCAGCTGGGAGGAGTTTGCTCTACCCCTAAAGTGGCCTTGGAGAAGAAGAGTCCCAAGAAGCAGAGAGGGGTGTTGTCAGCTCTGGAGAAGGGAGGCTCCAGCAGGGAAGAAGATAGCCCCCCTGCCCTTTTGGCTTTGAGGACGGGCTCTTGGTATGACTTAATGTCCCTCAGGAGAGGGATGTCAGGCACAAGTTTGTTGAGAGCAGCATCTTCGTCTTGTGACTTTAAAATGAGATCTCAACTGAGGGGACCGTATCAATGGAGGGGAAACCAGATCAGTTTTTGGTTTTGTTTTTGAGGAATTTTCCAACTTTTTTCAGCTCAGCTGGACCCGGTGAACCTTATACCTTTTGGACCTTCCATCAGATCACATGGTGGTGACAGTCAGTTTCTGAATTAAAAACGCCAAAGAGGAAAGACTGAAGCTGGAAGAGAAGGTTCTAGTCCAAGACTCTGGGAAGGTCTGACGAAATATTATTGGCCTATATTCAGAGGTTTGTTCAGTGCTTTTAGCTTTGTGGAAAACTGTGGGCATAATTTAGCTGTCTCTAGGGACCAAATGCAAAAATGTTTTATGAACATCAGAAAAATTATCCCCCAAAGAATTTATCTTTGTTTTTCGCAGTTCAAGTAAAGATTCTCCTTTCCCTTCCCCACCTCCCTGTATCTCTGGCCCCATGATGGAGAAGGAAGTAATCCACCGTCCTCCATTCAAGGAAATAAATAGCACAGAGGTATCACCTTGGTGCTCTGTAAAGCTTATGGAGAGTGCTTCTAATTCTTTGTGTAGGAGGGTTGCTGGCTTGGAGAGTGGGGATGAAAGGAAGCAGCAACAATTAGCGTATTTTCAAGCTCTTGGGGCTGTGTAAATAAATAGATGATAAGCTCCCCGTTTCAGGAGCCAAGAGTAAGGATCTGAAGTCATTGCTATGCATCATTTTAGGCTTTCTACAGGCCTAGAGGATTTTGTTGTAATCCACAATCTGCTTCTATAGCAAACTGTGGCTGTGGGGTTCTGGCACCACCCTGAAGTGCACCAAGAACCACTTTAGATGAGAATTCCAAGACCTGAATTTGAGGATAGTCTCTGTATTCTAGCTGTGTGCAAGTCAGTTAAAGGTGTCTGGCACACAGTAGGTGTTTAATGAATGTGGATAGAATGGATGAATAAATAAGTAAACTTTTCCGAGCCTCAGTTTCCTTGTCTGGGAAGTGGGGGAATAATGCCTTCCCAACAGGTTGAGATCATGTAGGCAGAACAGTCTACCAGACAGGGCTCCTCAAACCTTCACGTCACCTGGATTACCTGGAGAGGTGCTCAAAGGCAGATGCTGACTCTGGGTGGGTGGGTCTGAGTTCTGCATTTCCAACTAACCCCAGGGGATTTTAATGTCTGTCTGCCCACAAGGTTCTAGACTCTAGAGTGTTCTCCAGGCACTTGACGGTGTTAACATTACTTCTTTAGCCAAAGGAGCCAGCAGGAGGGCCACTCCAAGGATAGGGTGACAAAATGGTCCCAGGGTACCTGGGCTTGAGGAGATTTCTGGGATGCAGGACTTTGAGGGTTAGAACCAGAAAAGTCCCAGACAATCAGGATAATGAAATAGAAAGGGATTCTTTTGTTTAAGTTGCAGTGTGAACTGGAAAAAAAAAAATAGGGAAAGCTGTTCGCTAAGCTCCCATTTTAGACCTGGTTATTTCCTGTGTCAGAGGCAGCACTAGGCACAGAGAGGTCTGATGACATGGCCCATGTCACACAGATACTCAGAGCCAGGGCTGAAGCCAACGAGCCCTCCTTCTGACTGCCCATGTAGCTCGGCACCCTCTCCATCAGTCCACAATGTCTTCTCCAACACATTCCTCCTGATTTGGCAACTGCAGTGTGTTTACTTATAAACTGGCTTGTTTGGAACCTGAAATTTGGCATCGCTGATTTTGGCTACGAGGAGTTCAAATTTTTCCTCTGTTTCGGTTTGCAGAACCATGTTTTGTGAGAAAAAACACAAAGTAATAAAAACACAACGAGGCTGCTAAAGTTGTCCGAATGCAAAACATCCAGAAATGTGACAGCATCAACTTACTCAGATTTATTTGGTATCTCCAGATAGCAGATTAAAAATGCATGGGGTTTACTGCCAAGGATTTACAAACCCAATGTAAGTAAACAGCTGAGGTTTCTTTCCAGGCTGTTTCTCTTAGAAGGGGCAGTGGGAGGTTGAGAAAACACCCCTCGTGGGCAGAAAACTGGAGGCTCTTCGGACGGCTCCAGGGCAGGTCCTTAGTGCTGATGTCAGAAACCAGCCATCAGGATTAAGGTATGTGTGTCCATTTTCAGAATGCTACCAAATCCTTTGCACTTTATTTTGCATTTTTTTTTTTTTTGGCTGGGGCTGGGTTTGAACCCACTACCTCCAGTATATGGGGCTGGCGCCCTACTCCTTTGAGCCACAGGTGCCGCCCCCTTTGCACTTTATTTTGCACATAGAAGTTGCAGAAGAGTGTTTCCTCTTATTAATACTGAGAATCTATGCAGAGAATTCACACTTAATACGCAAATACATCGTGTTTAGGACAGCTAGAGTTCCCTCAGTCCCCAGGTCCTTCTAATTGTGCTATGAGTTCAAGTAAGTTTTTTTGAGAGACAGAGAATCAGAGAGATTGGCTACTTTTTATCTGTGATAATGACTCTTCTGGTGCAGGTTCTCAAAGCCAGGGAATCTGAGTGCACCCCCAGGTCAGTGCCAATCTGTAAATCTGTTCTAGGACCAGGAGAAATGAGAGTCTTAGCTTTCCTCACAACTAGATGAGTGGTCAGCTCAAGTGGTGAATCCTCTGCTTTTTGAATGGTGTGGTTGGCTGGCAGCCTTTAAAAGGCTGCTATCTCTGCTATCTGGAGATACCAAATAAATCTGAGTAAGTTGATGCTGTCACATTTCTGGATGTTTTTGTCTTTATTTAATGAACCAAGCTAAAGACTGAGCACAGCTACAACCTTGTCCATTGCTTTTAGAAATAAAACGCCTGTATGTGTGTCTATGTCTGTATTTGGTATTTTAGTGATCAAAGAATATTTTCAACCTCAGGGTCCATGCTGAGATCTGAAGTGACCTCCAGAGTTGTGGGCCTGCTAGGGTGAGTGGGTGACAACACCTGATTATGGCCGAGGGAGGGAACCAGTCAGTCAAGCCTAGAAAGCCCATCTGTTCTACCCGGGGCATTCCTGGATGCTGGAGCTGATGGCCAGGCTCACAAGTACTTGTGTTCTAGAACCAGAAACCCCAGCAACCTTACCGGAGAAGTCTACAGATCTAGGAGTGACCAATGAAAGCAAACAAGGTTATGCTTATAGCCTGATTCAGGGGGCTCCCTCTCATACTCAGCCTCTACATTCTTCTTCATATTCCCATTTTTATTGTTGTTAGATCTCTTAAGAGTTCTGGCATATAACAGTGTCTTCCTGAGACCTTCTCATCTCTCTGTTCAACACAGAAAATTCCCCAGAGTCCTCTTTCACAGGGTTGAAGCTTCCTTTTAATGATAAGCTTTCATGGACCCTCTTGTCCCCCACCCCCAAATACCCCAAGACATCATGTGGTACCTGCTAACTACCTGCTTTCTCTGGAGACTGTCTGGTGGAGAGGCCTGGAAGTCTGCAACTATCCTGTGACTATGCCCAGTATGTGAAGTGCCACTTCACCTTGACAGCCAAACTCAGAGGGCTGGCCACAGACCTGTGTCTCTATCTGATCACTCACTCTCCATAATCATCCAGCTAAGCTGCTCTAAACCTTGGAGTGGGACTCCTATGTCTAAGATATGTTTGTCTTGCCAGGTATCCTAGAGACAGTTGGGAACCAGATGAACACTGCGAGGTACTCAGTTCTGTTTCTTAGAAGACTTAGTCTAAGCATTTGGGCTTGAGAAGTCCAGGAGCCTCTCTGGGTGATACATCATTCATTCTTTTTTATTGTAACAAACAGGCTGCCCGCGACTAAATACCTCTGCTCCCCTGGCCGCTGACATCCAGGGGTCAGCCAGGCTTGCTCAGCCCAGAGCCACCAGTTTGAGGCATCTGGAACTTTCTTTCTCCACCTGTAGTGCTTAACAGCAGAGGCCTCCCTGCATCACTGTCTCTTTCTCCACTCCCAACCTTCTAACCTTTAGAAATCCAGAACAATTAGCTGAGTTCCCTGTGGGGAAAAGTGTGCTGGGGTTTGGGAGTGGGATAAATGGTGCTATCCACTAAATTAGGCCACCAAAGAATTGCCCCGCTGGCCATTTTAGACACATAAAGGTCACAGATGCTTTGCTGGCCAGGTAAGAACAAAAATCATCCTCTAGATAGCCAGGAGGGCTGGGAGTCCAGATGCCTGAAGGCACTGGACTGTGCTTCTCTCACTCAGAGAGCTCTGTTTTACACCTTTCTGTTCTTTGGAAGCTTGAAAAGAATCTCACTCTCTTTGCTGCACTATCTTTTTTCTTTCTCAAACTCTAATACTCCTGCCCATAGCACCCTGTGTCTGGTTTATTTCTTTTATTTTTAATTTAGTCATTTTTTTTCTTTTTTGAGATAGAGTCTTACACTGTTGCCCAGGATAGAGTGCAGTGGCGTCAGCCTAGCTCACAGCAACCTCAAACTCCTAGGTTGAAACAACCCTCCTGCCTCAGCCTCCTAAGTAGCTGGGACTACAGGCACCCACGACGATGCCCAGCTCATTTTTCTATTTTCAGTAGAGATGGGGGTCTTGCTCTTCAAGCTCCTGAACTCAAGCAATCCTCCTACCTTGACCTCACAGAGTGCTGGGATTATAGGTGTGAACTACTGTCCTTGGCCTCTGTGCCTGGTTTATGAAGCAGAGCGAAGGCTGGGCATTTTTCTGACTCCATTGCTAGCATCTCACCAAGACACAACCATGGAGTAACTGAAAACCAGCAGCCAAGTGTTTGGATGGGTCTGACTGTCTGCAGACTGCCCAGCCTCCCCGCCATTGCCTTGTACTTAAGCTGACTTCTTTCCCAGTGTCCCTGGTGATATGCATAAAAGGGCAGGACTAAGCAGAGACTGTGATGTAACATTTATTTGCTGCTGATATTTTTTACTTTGAATGAGGGTGAGCTATAGGTTTTCATTTTAAATGCTTTTCAGAAGCAACCCCAACTTATCCCTGGGACAGACCTCCCTTAAAACCAAGTTAAGTTTGGGAGCCTAAACTCCCCACCCCCAAAACTTCTGTCAGAGCCGGGGAGCTGACAGCAACTTTCCAGGTCAAGGTCTTGTGTAGAAAGTCCCTTGCTCTCATGCTGGCTGACTCTGTCCTAACCATTTTGGCATTTTGCTTCTCAACAGACTCCAACTGCAACTGCAGTTCCCTGCTGGGTTTGTCTCAAGGAGCCCTCTAGCCACCCTCTTTGTCTTTAATGGCTATAAAAATCCAGTTCAGAGGAGAGAAAATATTAATCAGGAGAGCTCTGCCTTTGGAGGTATATACCGGCACTGACGCAGAACAGGCCATGGAATAAAATGGGCACCAACATGCCATCTGAACGAGGAGCCTCAAAAGGTAAACAAGCTGCGCACAGCACAGCTGGCCTGGCCGAGGCAGGGCGCAGGTCCAGGTAAGCCCAGGGTGGGGGGAGTAGGCTGCACAAGTTTTGTGAGCAGGACTGGTTCTGAGCAGAAAGGGCAAGTAATGGAAGCGAAGCCTAAAAATGCAATTCTCCCCACAAGTTCTTTCTCTCCTCTTATTTGGTTTTCCTCTGACAACAACACGCCCCATGGGCTGAGAGCAACTACCCTTGTGTCTAACTGATAGTGCAAACTCCTTCTTTAGACTTTCAGAGCCACAGAAGCTAGGGCTAAAGAAGCCGACTCCATGGCCATGAGGACCAGCTCTTGAGTCTGTGGACCCTGTAATACAGCAGCCCCAATCTTAAGCTAGCTTGTGTCATGCGCAGGGGCATCAGGTGACTGGGAACAGGCCACCTGGCCATCTTCAGGTGGGGAGGGGACAGCTACAGAGTAGACCACTGAGAGGTCCAGAAGGGGAGAACCCTTGCATCAAAACACAATGAGATTAGGTCATTGTTCCTTTAAAAACTCCGTGTGGTTGCTCTTCTGCCCCCTCTTCAATATCTGGGCTGTGCTGACTAAGCTGCAGCTCTGGGGACATAAACCACCCTCTCATCTTCTTGCCCAGGGCATGCTCGGAGAGGCCAAGAAAAACTACTTCTCTTTGCTTTCACTGTCTCTGCTGCAGCCCCGCGTCGTCTATACTATGGTTCGAAGGGGAGACCTGGCTTTCTCAGCACTGCTCAGCCTCCACGAAGCCCTCCTTCTCGTGGCCCGAGGGCTCAACCTCAGTGTAGGTGGAGTGGCTGGGGTGGTTGTGGAACTTCATGGCCGGCCAGTGGTGAGGTCTCCGCTGAGGGAGGAGAGTACAGAGGCAAAGTCACAGGTCATGACATCAACCAGGGGGACTCTTCAGGGCCCCTTTCCCCAAAAGGCTCCCACTGTGATCCCTTGACTAGCTGGGAGCCAGAATTTGGAAGGGCCTTTTATCCTTCACTGTGTGGTCTGCACAACTCACACCTAAAAGCTTCAGCAACACACTGAGTGGAGACCTGAGACTCCAAAGTGAAGGAGTGTGTCAGAGAAGGCTGGAATGATCTGGGAGGTTCTGCAATGCCAAGATAACCCTCCAGATAGCATGGGTCCTGAATCAGAGTGAAAGGAGCAAGGTGGGGGAATATCACAGGGGAGGGGCTGTTTAGTATAATTCAGATCTCTGGTCTGCCCTAACAGAATCCCTGCAGTGTAGGGATCTGCAGTTCCCAGGTGTCACCCAGGTAAGCTTAGCCTTCAGAATGACTGGCTACGACTGATAAGAAACAGGGCTTTGTCTTAACAAAGTGGGGCCTGACTGAGTAGTCATAGGGGTGCCACTGCACCCTAGCAAAAAAAACAAAAGCAGAGGCAGGTAGCAGGAGCTGCTGAGCCATGTGTGGCCAAGTGAAGGGGCTGAGCCCTCTGTCCCACATCCTGTGCTGCACGTCAGGCTGGTTCTGCAGCATTCAGAGACGTTCAGAACTACAGCATCCTCATAAAGCCCCAGAGAGGGCAGTCCTTGTTATGGTTTTGGCTTGGCAGTTTCAATCTAAAACCCCATGCCAGCAGGCAAAAGCAGCCAAGACCTTGGTTCTACTGTGGCTTTGAATAAGTACAGAGCCTAGAATCTGGGCATGAGAGACCATAGGTCATTGAGGACTGACTGCACAGCCACTAAATGAGCCTTGTGTGGCATGTCTGGCTTTCTTTCTTTCCTCTGGGGACTTTTCTGATTTCTCAAATGTGGGAACAAAAGCAGATGGGCTGTTCCCCAAGGACAGCAGGGCCAAGTGAGTTCTGAGGTGCTTAAGGGGCACCAGCCATTTTGAGGTGAGCCACAATGAGTCAGTTGATGAAGGCTTCTCAGCTGTGTGGCAGGTGAGGAGTGAGATGGGAGAGGCAGATATTAAATGGCTCTGGAAACACGGAAGCAGAAACAGACAGCAGGCCTCTGGTCAAATGCGTGTACACTGACCTCAATGAAGAAGAGGGCGGCGTTGGAGGTAGGGTGGCCACTGATGTAAATCCCAGCCAGGATGATGACCGCCACGAGGAGGACTGCCAGCACGATGCCCACAATGGTGCCCAGGTGCATGGGGACACCCTTTGCGTTGGGGGACAGGTTGTTCTGAAGGCCTGTGGAGAGACCATTAGGGCAGTGATAGGCTGCAGGGCAGCATGGAAGGGTGGGCCACAGAGATTTGGCTTCTGACAAAATCCCTGAGATGAAAGCTGACAGAGTGTTTGGGCCTGCTTATCAAATATTAATACATGACAAGGTGGGGCAGGAGGTGCTGGAACCATTATGTGTATGGCATTAACGTTGCTCCAGGCACCATTCAGGATGTTCCAAAGTCACTTAAAAATTGCCCCACATCCAATAATGATCATAAAGGCAGTTATCTCTGATACCTGTGCCACAAAAATGCTATCAAGGAATTCACAAGGGGCAGGTGATGGTTAAAAGTTTGGGATGTGGGCTTGGCACCTGTGGCTCAAGTGGCTAAGGCGCCAGCCACATATACCTAAGGTGGTGGGTTCAAATCCAGCCCCGGCCTGCCAAACAACAATGACGGCTGCAACCAAAAAAATAGCCGGGCGTTCTGGCAGGCACCTGTGGTCCCAGCTACTTGGGAGGCTGAGGCAGGAGACTCGCTTGAGCCCAGGAGTTGGAGGTTGCTGTGAGCTGTGATGTCACAGCACTCTACCCAGGATGACAGCTTGAGGCTCTGTCTCAAAAAAAAAAAAAAAGTTTGGGATGTGGACTCTGCCTGCCTGGTTCAAAATCTATACTTTGCCACTTACCAGCTGTGTGAACTTGGGTAAATTATTTAACCTCTCTGTGTCTTCATATCACTCCTGTAGAAGTGAGAGCTAAAATGAGATAATTCGTGTCAAGTACTAAGGACCATGACTGGCATCTTAGATGACCTTAATTAAGTATTAGCTATTATAATAGCAAATGACCATTTTTTTTCTAGTCACTGCTACCAGAGTATGACTTCCTGGAGGGTAGAGATGGTGTCTTATTATCTTTGTGACCTTGGTACTTAGAAAAAATGGTGGAGCTGTTATAGGAGCACCATAAAAGTCTATGGAATGGGGCAGCACCTGTGGCTCAAAGGAGTAGGGCGCAGGTCCCATATGCTGGAGGTGGCGGGGTCAAACCCAGCCCCGGCTAAAAACTGAAAAAAAAAAAGGTCTATGGAATGAACTACATCCTCTGGAAGCTAATAAGCCAGCAGGTGTTCTCTGAGAATATCCCAAGCATTTAGGAGGATTTTCCACAGACTGTTGAGCTGGAAGTTCCTCTAGTCCTTTCTTATATAACTGAGGTAATGGAAATACAGAGAGGTAAAAGTGATTTGCCCATGGACACACAGATTCAGTGCCAGCCACTAAGAAGCCTAGTTCCTTGACATTATCTGGGTGGCAGTTTGCTTCTTTACCATACCCTAAAGGAATGTGGGGATAATGAGGTAGAGAACCAGATGAGTGGGTCAACAACAGAAATATAAATTCAGCAGAGAGCAGTGGCTCATGCCCACAATCCCAGTGGCTTTGGGAGGCTAAGGTGGGAGGATTGCTTGAGGCCAGGAGTTCGAGACCAGCCATGGTCATTTGCTATTATAAGGAGACTCCATCTCTACAAAAAGTTTTAAAAATAGCTGTGTTATGATAGCATTTGCCTGTAGTTCCAGCTATTTGGGAGGCTGAGGTGGGAGGATCACTGGGCCCAGAAGTTTGGTGAGCTGTTACAGTGAGCTATGATTATACCACTGCACTCCAGCAGCCTGGGTGACAGAGTGAAACCCTTCTCTTAAAAAAAAAAAATTGAATACTTGTTACATAGCTAGTGGGTGGTGGATCTTTAATAGGATGTTGCATGCATTCAAAATCATTTTCCTCTTTTCTTTGTTTAGAACTCTGTAAGCAGAAAAAACCCAGAATGGGACCATCGTGGGGCTCTCCAGTACATGGCTTGTGCCTCTTTCTGCCGACAGGAAGGAGGGCTGAGGTGAAATGCCACAAGCTAGCCTCCCCAACTGGCAATAGCTGCAGCCTGCAGAGGCTTGGGCTGACAAGTACTTAGTGCAGACTGAGTGGGGTGTGTCCTGGCTGCCCCTCACACAACACACACACACACACACTCTCACACACTCTTGCTGCCTACAGGGAGCAGTGGCTCCCCCTCTGCTGGGAGCTGAAATCAAACTGTGCTACATGAATAACCTCCCCACACCTGAAGGCCCAGATGACACTCTCCAGCCCCTGGAATCGAAAGGCATTTCCATCAGGGGTTGCAGCAAGAGTCTGAGCTGGCTGTGGGCAAAGGGCAGGGGCAGTGGGGGCCCTCACACTGTCAGAGGAGATTGTCCCTCTAGGTAATTTTAGAGGTTGGAGGGGATCCCACCTCCTGCAAAAATTGTAGTGGGCAACTTTTGTGTCCTCTCTGCCTACCCAGGTTGGAATGGAAGGAAGCAACGGGAGAGAAGCTACTCTCCAGCCCACTCATCCTACAGCCCAGGGAATGAGGGGATGTGACCCCTCCCCAAGAGGGCCCACCTCCCTCTCTGCCCTGGCTCTGCTCTTCCCCCTCCTCTCATGCCTTTCATTGAGTGAATATTCAAAAGCCAAGAGAAGAACCACAGGAGGTTCACAGCTGGCAGGAGTCATGTTCCTGCAGTCAAGTTCCTTTAATCTAGAGGATCTGTACCCAGGAGCCCCAGGGCCTTCCTACCCAGCAGGGAGTCTGGGAAGCTCAGGGTGTAGTTGCTTCCTTCCCTCCCCTACAAAAAGAGGCCAGGCCACCATGGCACCCTCCTCTGGGGTAGGCTTACAAGGAAGTGGGTCTGATGAGGGATAGGCAGTTCTGTACTCACCATCTCCTTCTGCATAGGGACTCAACTTGGTGTCATCTTCAAAGAGAGAGGACAGAAGGAACAAATGATTAGTGGAATCATCACAGCCTTTGTCACTCTAGGTCCCAGTGGGAATTTGGGGATGTTTGGGCCAAGCTGTCATTTTAGAGGCAAGAAAACTAAAGTGTAGAGAGGGGAGGAGACTTGCTCAAAATCACACAGCAGTTCATCATAGCTGGAGGGTGGAGAGTATATGAGAGAGGGGTGGTGAGGGAGGAGACTGGGGGTGGGGGGACATCTGGAGAGCCAAGTAGAAGACCTTGCACATCCTTCTAAGAGGCAATGGAGAGCTGAGGAAGGGTGAGAAGAGGGGCTATTTGTGTCTCAAGATCAGATTAGCTTGGAGACTCCCTGAGGCTGCAGCATGTAGGAGAGATTCCCAGCCCACGCTCCATTCTCTGGCATGCAACCTGCGGCTTTCTAAAGAAGTTCCAGCTGTCCATGCTTCCTATGATTCTTTCCTGTGCAGATTTTTATGGGGAAGAGGAAAGCAAGAGTTCCATGTCAGTAGAATACTCTAGATAACTGAAGGTTATTGTTCTAAGCACCGAAACTTTTAACAACTGTACTCAACGCCACTTCCTCTCCCCCTCTCCACCTCCACCATCTAAGTCATTCCAAAGGCCTTGACCAGGCTTGCCTTTGTTCACAGTTGCTCAGCACCTTCACAATTTGTCTCCAGTCTTCTTTCCTCCTGTTGTCATTTGCCACAACTCAGCACCAAGGGTATGGCAGAAACAAGCTGTTCAAGTCTCCCCGGACCCCAAGGCCTGTGACTGTCCCCTCTGCAAGGTATGACTATCCCCTGTAAGCTTGTTCTTCTTCCCTCCATCATTCCTCCTTCAGAGATCCCACCCCTGGAAACCCTCTGTAGGGCTGGGATGAGAGCCCCATTCTGTCTACACTTAAAATTTTGATATCATGGGGTTTCTGGCCTTAATTTTGATTTTTAGAAATATTATATCACTACTTATCTTGATTACTGCTTTTTTTTTTTCATTTCCTTTCTCACCCGAGTTGAGTGCCTCCCTTGTCTCACCCTGGAGGTGAGGACCAATGGTTGTCCTGGCCTCCACACCCTGTTGACTTGGTCTCTGTTTCTGTAGCTTTTTGGTTTCCATTGTTTACCCTGCCCCTCTGTACCCAACCTGCACTCTCCCAGTGCCTGGACAGGGAAACCTGCTCTGCTATACATTTCTAGTAAATTTTCAACTATTGAAAAGTAGATGGTGAAAGAATAAATCATAAGAAAGTTTTAAAATGATTTCCTGCAGGGAAGAAGGAGATGGAGTGGCAGGAGAGAAGGAGAACCTAAAATTCTTTGAATATACCTGCTTTTGTAGATTTGACTTTGAAATCATAGTCATCATTTAATTTCTAAATAATAATAAAAAAATTAACAAGTGTGATGGTTAATTCTGAGTGTCAACTGCATTAAGGAATCTCTAGAGAACTGGTAAAGCCTTATTTTGGGTGTGTCTGGTAGGAGTTTCCAGAGGAGACTGGCGTGTGAGTCTGTGTGGTTTAAGTGGGGAAGATCCTCAGTGTGGGTGGGCTCCATCCATTTAGCAAGGGACGAAAACAGAGGAAAGGCAATTGGTCTGTCTCATTCCTGAAGTTGGATACACTCTTCTTGTCCTGCCCTTGGACATCAGGCCCCCAGGTTCTCTGGTCTTGAGACTCCATGACTTACACCAGTGCTATACCCAGCCCTGGGTTCTCAAGGCCTCAGGACTGGGACTGAGCAAGTTACCAGCATCCCAGGGGCTCTTGCTTGCAGAGCAGATGGCCTATCATGGGACTTCTCAGCTTCCATAATTACATGAGCTAATTCCCCTAATAAATCCCCTTTCATATGTCTATATACACATATATTTCCTATTGGTTCTTTCTCTCTGGAGAACCCTAACTAATATAAAAAGCACCTCGTATTAGCCAGGCACATGGTGTACTCCTGTAGTCCCAGCTACTCAGGAGGCTGAGGCAGGAGGATCGCTCAGTGGGAAGCAGCTCTTAAATCCACCCCTCTATGGCCCTGGCTGCTCTCTGACTCTGCCATGCCCTGGCAGGTCCCTCTGGCTGGAGCCAGCATCCCTTTGTTCACAACACTGACCCGTGGTAGCCTGAACTCTGAGGTAGAAGGTCCAGGAGAGACTTACCCTGCACCCACAAGTCTCCCCATGCAGGCTGCAGCCACACAGGTGAGAAACTGATTAAAACCTGTTCTGCCAAGAGGCCTTGAGAGTTGGCTACGTGCGGAGAGTCCCCATTAAAAGTTGGTTTTTTTCCTCTTACTGATGTAAGTTGATAATTCTTGCTACCTCCTCCAGGACTAGAAGGACATAGAGCCCTAACTGTCTTCACCTACTCTAAGGTTTTCTGTTGGGAATTATTACACAGCAAACAGGAGTGAGACCTGTCCCTGGACTGGCAGGAGATGCACACAAATAATAAAATTGGCAACAGAATTCACCGCCTCTGTGTAGGGATAGCCCACCACTGCAGTGACACGGGAGAAGTGGGCCCTCTGGGGAGCAAGTAATTACAAGGCAGGATTTGAACACAGCTCTGCATGCCCACCATGAAGCCACCCTCACAAGTTAACAAGAATTCAGGACAGAAGTGTCACTAAGGTTAAGTATTAATCAGGCTGCTGTAAGTGGAAGTCAGGCAGCACTAGACACCGATTATTTGCACCTCCTCATTCCTATAGACAGGCTTCTGTTTAAGAATTGTTTAAGATGTTTATAAGGTCCTGAATTACATCAGAACAGCTAATGCCAACTAGTTTGAAGACTCCCCCACCCCCAGAGAACTAATCAGCATGAGAAGGCAGTTTCTCCATCTCCCAGTCCCATAGCTTCACTCTGCACTCTTCTGCTAGTCCATGAACTCGACAGACTCACTCCAAACCCCTAAATATCCCTATCCCCAAACTCATTAAGGTTTCCTCCTATCTCCTTGTGTGTGGTCTTGCGAGAAATCCCTTTCTCTGCTGTGAACTGGTGGTTTGGAGTATTGGCTTGCTGTGCACTTCGAGCAAACAAATCTAAATATGACAGTTACAAGCACAGCCACCCTTCTGGCCTCTGACACCCTGTGGCTAAACCCTCTCAGTGGAGGGGGAGGTGTCTGCATCCCCAGGCCCAGCTCTGGGCTCCGAACGTGCCCTTAATAAGCACAGGGGTTAACTAAGGGTGACTGACCAGGGCATGCTTCCTTCTAAGTGGAGTTTCCTTTGACTGGAAGGTCACCCGTGAACTTGGTTGTTAACTCCCCAAGGGCAAGGTTACTCTCTGCCTCTTTTTAATTAACCCCCTGCAGCACCAGCATGTGCTTTGCTCTCAGTACCTGAGTCTTAACCAGCTCCTTGTTATTCCCCGCTAACTTCAGAGTAACAGGAGCCGTGGGAACCTGCCTCACTTGCTCACCCTTTGCTATTTTTCCCTGCCCCCAAATCCACACAGACCCTTTTCCATTTCATTCAGCACTAAGAAAGGCAGTGGGGTCAAGGGGGAAGATTACTGCTTTTGGAGTCAGATGAGACCTGAGTCCTTTTGAAACAGTCTCACTTTGCTGCCCTTGGTAAAGTGCTGTGACATCCTAGCTCACAGCAACCTCAAATTCTTGGGGTCATGTGATTCTCTTGCCTCAGCCTCCTAGTAGCTGGGACTACAGGTGCCTGCCATAAGCCTGGCTATTTTTAGATACGAGGTCTTGCTCTGGCTGAGGCTGGTCTCAAACCTGTAAGCTCAAACAATCCACCTGCCTCTGCCTCCCAGAGTACTAGGATTACAGGCGTGAGCCACCATGCCCAGCCTGAGATAAGAGATGAGAGACCTGAGTCTTCGCTCTTCCTGGCTGTGTGAGCCTGGGTAAGTCATCAGCCTCACTAGGCCTTAGTGCCTCCTCTATAAAGTAGAGACATAATAGTATCAACATGCAGGAGGACTCAATATTAAACTGTGTGTTGCTTTAGCACCCTACAGGGAACATGGTCAGCCTCCCCAAATGTTGGCATTAGTTCATTCCCCTCTGTGACTGCCTTCTGGCCAGGTCCATGTTCTCTAGATGATGTTTGGAAAGGCAGGAGACACTGTGGAAAAAACATTTCACCTCTTACCCCTCATGTAACCCCGAGGAACTACTTTGTACCTTAAGAGCCTGCTTCATTATCTATTAAAAAATGTCTGTGTCTGAATTATGCCTGAGTAAGAGTGAGACCCTGTCTCTAAAAATAGCCAGGTATTGTGGTGGGCACCAGTAGTCCCACCTACTTGGGGGCTTGATGTAAGAAGATCATTTGAGCCTAAGAGTTTAAGGTTGCTATGAGCTATGATGCCACGGCACTCTACCCAGGGTGACAAAGTGAAAGTCTGTCTTAAAATAATAATAACAATAACAACAACATATTAACTTTTTTCTTCTCTCCTTTCCTTCTTTCCATTATTCTTTTCAAGCTCAGGGAAAGCTATAAGCCTTTCAATCTTTTAAACCTAGATGCAGTATTGAAAAAGGGTAAGAGGAATTTCTCAGAGATAGCCAGAGAAAGGGAAGAGATTTAAGAGTTCTAAAACCAGAGAGGCCTGCACAAGGCTTCCAGGTGAGTGGACCTCTGGCAGCTTCAACCCAGACACCCAGGCCTTACGGTATCAAGGAAGCCCCTGCGGACAGCCAGGCCTGAAGGAGCAGGGCGGATCAGCAACAAGCCAAAGATGGAGGACACTGTGGTACCACTGAGACCCCCTGTCAGCACATGGCCACAGGAACAGGGAGCTAAGTGCCAGTCTGAGGTACAATTCCCCACCACTCCAGCTGAGTAGGGGCTAAGAGTCAGAAGTAAAGTTATAGAAAAATCAAGTATCTTTCGCTAATGTCTCAGTGCATGTGCTGAGCTCACACCTGCTGCAGGGGTGATAAGATCGCTCAGGTTCTGTAAAGATTACCTTTGTTGTTTTTTTTTTTTTCAGACAGAGTCTCACTTAGTCGCCCTTGATAAGGCACCATGGCATCATAGCTCACAGCAACCTCAAACTTTTGGTCTCAAATGATCCTCTTGTCTCAGCCTCCTAAGTAGCTAGGGCTATAGGCGTCCACCACAATGCTCAGCTATTTTTTAGAGACAGGGTCTCACTCTTGCTCAAGCCAGTCTTGAACTTTGAGCTGCAGCAATCCACCTGCCTTGGGTTCCTAGGCTGCAAGGATTATAGGTATGAGCCACCGTGCCTGGCCCCAGGATTACTGTTAATATTAACTAAGATATGTTATATATAATACTTGGCACTGGGCTGGGATATTAATTTTTCTCCCCACTACAGTGAATTCTCTCAGCCCACAGCTCTCTCACTGTGGTGAGAGTCAGGGGTAGAGTTCACTTATCCTAAACTGGACTCTGCTTTTTACCAGCAAGTGACCTAAACTGTCTGAGCTTCTGGGCGTCCCTCCTCTGTACCTGGGTGGGGGCAATTCCTGTCCCATGAGATTTTTTTTTTTTTTTTGAGACAGAGCCTCAAGCTATCCCCCTGGGCAAAGTGCTATGGCATCACAGCTCACAGCAACCTCCAACTCCTGGGCTCAAGCAAGTCTCCTGCCTCAGCCTCCAAGTAGCTGGGACCACAGGCAC